>JARWLF010001170.1:0-18619 GCA_029853055.1 Scenedesmus sp. KT-U | reverse complement strand
TCGAAACCGTGCAAAAAGTTGCCATACTGCCTCGCACCTGCATCATCCATACCCAGCTGCCCATATCCTTCAACTTGCGGGTGACTTGAAGAGCCACGCCACCTCCACCACAAACCAAGATGCTGGCATTGTCAGGATCGATGTCTGCTGCTGCTACGACACGAGCCCTGGAGACAGCATAAAGGCATGAGGACAGGATGAATCACGTCCATCAAGGAACTGCTGCTTTGGGCAGCAATGAATCCGAACCAAATTGCGTATGGTGCGCTGCTGCACAGAGCCACACTGTTGGCTGCTTCAGCTGGTACATAGTGCAATGTTAAGCGGCAGCTTTTCTGCTGTACATGCTGCAGCTGTCGTTTGCATCTCAGGTGGAAGGATAATCATGAATGCAGTTGATGCAGCGTTCACATATTTTGCATAGTGAAGAATGTAGGAAACTTTTACTGCACGAATGCAGCGCTACTGCTGTCACAAATGCTGTCAACTTGCCTTTGCTGCGGTGACTGACGGAGGGCTGGTCTTTGTGCAATGATAGCACGGCCTGCAGCAGTACAAAGGATGCATCTTGTCACCAGCAGACACTAGTACGTCACTCAGGTAGAAGGCACACTCAGCTCGATGCCACAGCTTTGCATCGTGATGAATATATGCAATAATCGCCAGATTGTCCGTTGTGGCATGGTGTTGTGCCGGAACTGACCTGTTGCATGCTGCACACACCGCGCGCTGTGCACTCGTCCTGTAGAGAGAGCGGCAAAAGTTGATGTAAGTGACTGCTATCGCATAAGTCCTGTAACTTGATTACGTATCGAACCTGTAGATTGTTGCAACGCTGTCTGCATTGTGTCTTGTAGATCTGGTGTGCTGCGACAGAGAGGTGAACTGCAGGTACGCACTTTCGACTATAGCAGCAAATTCGAGGAGAATGTGCTGTTGTGTTGCGTGAGACGCCTACTTCTGACCCTACACGCACCTTCAGAAGGTAGCCAGTCACTCAGGGCCTGTCAAGGCCACCTGAGCGTGTTCCTGTCCTGATGGTGTTGCACAGCATATACAGATGTAAGTTGGGCTTTATTCATGCGTAATTACACGATACCCAGCACTACAAGTTAGGTTCCTTTCTTCCGTTCGCATATCAGGCGTTGTTTGCGGGTATGTCCGTCATCAGAATACTTATATTGCTTCTTCCATCCCCCTCGAACGTGTTCGAGTGCGCGCTCAACCGCGGTTGCTGGGTGTTGTCCTGTGTTTACCTTGGTCCACTCATTGATTGCCTGCGATATGGCAAGCATGCATGCAGGCTGCAGCACCTTCATTGACTAACTGCGGTTGCTATATGCAGGTTACATGCTAGCCCAACGCGGTGTGCTTTGCACACAACTAGTAATCACACGCAGGAACCCTGCAACTACAGCTCTTCTGAGCAGTGCCCAAAACAGGCGACAGATGCTGTCCGGTGCTGGATCTTTCAATCAGCCACGACGAGGAATGTCTATCAGCGCGTTGTTCGGATTTAAGTGGCCTTTTGGTGGATCAGATGAGCCCAGCAAAGCAGGTGGGCAGCAGTTGCCAGTAGACGTGCTGTTCACTAGTTACGCTTGCGTTGCACCTGAATCAGCTACAGCTGTTGGCACTTGAAATTGCTGTCAGCGCTGGACAACAGTATTGTTCTGAGTGATGTTTGCGACCTAGAAAGCTGGGCTGTGAAAGCTGCTGCAACAACCTGACGTACAGGATTCATCTCTGATTCCCCAGCGCGGTTTGTGTCCAAGAGACAGTGTGTAACTGCCATACATCGAGTCACACATATAACATAGCCTGCTGCCTGACATATTCCGCAGGCAAGTACGATGATGTGCTAAAGAACGCTCGTCAACCGCGGAAGCGTGGGTGTGAGCTGGCCCCCAAAGAAGCCCCAGAGGGTTTCAAGCTAGCAACGTTTGGAGGAGGGTAAGTCCTCAACACAATATACTACCAACCTAATCTGGCATTGTAACCAACATATCATTGCAATCAAATTGTATGCTCACCAGTTTGTCCCACACCCTTGTCTCAGGGTATCAGTGTCAAGATCATGGTGGTGTATCACTGCAGGTGCTTCTGGGGTCTTGAACTTGCGTTTCAGCGTGTTCCTGGTGTCACCAAAACAACAGTAGGTTATGCTGGAGGCAATACAGCCAACCCAACGTATGATGAAGTGTGCATGGGCTACACGGGACATGCTGAGGTGGTGCAGTGCACGTATGACCCTGATCAGGTCAGTTGTGCAAGGATACCTGCTGCATGTGGTAGCTTCAAGCTTGTGTTTATCGGTCAATTCTCAACGATGGCAGGCAATGTGTGACGCAAACAGAAGGCCACTTGAGGACTTACAGGCAGGTGCGACTGGGCTGTTACTGGTATGCTGCAGGTGACATACCGGCAGCTTCTGGATGTCTTCTTCAACAGAGTAGATCCCACTACGCTGAATAGGCAAGGCAATGATAGGGGGACACAGTACAGGAGCGTCATCTATACACATGACGATGAACAGCGGCAACAAGCAGTAGAGAAGATTGCTGAAGTGAACAAGCAGCTGTCGGAGGTGGGTGTGGGGCTTGCACTTGACTTTCAAGCTTATATACAGCATTTAGCACGCGAACAAGCCTTGCTTACTCGAAGTAAGCTGTGTTGATTCATGTTGTTGCGTCTTTCGCCCTGCACCCCATGCTGCCTTCAAAGTGCCAGCTATACCAGTACTGATGGGCGTCCCTATCGTCCTGCAGGGCCTGGGTGGCATCAAGTGGCTGGGCAGGAAGGTAGTCACGACAGTAGAGCCATGCGGGGACTATTATCTGGCGGAAGCGTATCACCAACAGTATCTAGAAAAAGGAGGACGGTTTGGGTCAAGGCAATCTGCAGCAAAGGGCTGTACAGACCCAATCAGGTGCTATGGGTGATTTTAGATTGCTCAAGGTCCGCATATGAGACAGGTCTGGTTGGTGGGGACGTTTCTTGCATCAGGCATTTTGCTGGGACCCTGCTGAGCTGTCTTTGACTGTTATGTGTCAGTGCTTTCAAACTTGCGACTGGGCTCGAGCAAGCCAGGCTTAGCCTCAATTTGTTGACGACGATCAGTGTTTACCTGCTGGTCGCTATAGTTGTTCTGTTACGGTGACCGGTATGCACTTGCAATGAGCAGTTCTGGAACGGACAGTGACGAGGATCTTGGCACAGCAGCTGCACAGTCTGCCGCACGCGCAATCAAGAAACATAGGAGTAACTCAGGCAAACGTAATATACGGAAAGCTGGGCCGCTGAAAGCTGGCCTGCAGCGTCCTGGTGCTGTCAGAAACCACACTAGCAGCGAGGAAGCTTGGCTGAGAGAGTGCGAAGAACTCTACAGCAAGCTGCCCAAGCGATCTAGATACGCTCAGCACAAGCTTAAAGTGCTAGCTAAGGCTATTGAGCTGCTGAGGAAGGGCAGGTATGTACCAAGGCTGCGTCACAGCAAAATCCCAGCCTGCTGGTACTGTTCATACTGGTCAGCTCATGCCGTTGCATGTTCACCGTGTCAAAGTTGGATGCACAATATAGCTCTTGCAGGAGACATCCGGATGGCGTGGTTTGTGGCATTCACTGCGGCAAGCATCTGCCAGTCATGCTGTTCTTGTGCTTGGCAGTTGTCTACAGAAAGTTGGGCTCGTGCAGTGATGTGAATGCAAGCATGCCTGACCCTAAGAAACAAAGCAATGCTGCTCATGCAGTGAGACCTTTGCTGACTGACATGCTTTGCGTTCTGCACAGGGCCCAGCGCACAGAAGAAGAAGCAGACGAACTGCAGCAGCTGCTGAAGTCCCTGAATATTGCAGGAGCAGCGCAGCAGCAAGCTGCAGTGACCGTCACTGATGTTCCGGGAACATCAGCAGCTAACGCAGATGTAGCCATGTGCGAGAATTGAGGTACAATCAAGTGCAATACAGCAAAGCAAGAGCTCTCAGGCTCAGGTGGTTTGTACTACAAACATACGGTATGTAACAGCAATCCAGCAAACCAGGATCAGTGTTGAGTTGGTCTTCACAGAGACTGCATCCAGGTGTGTGACTTCAACAGGTGCTTGCGGTACTGTTACGATTCACATTCAAAGCTACTCACACATTTCAAATCCTGCGATAGTAATCTGCGCAACACAGCCCGGATCTTACTACATGCATTTTAAGTGCAACTGTATGTCCTTATCACAAGCTGACTTTGTCACATGTAATCACAGCTTTGAAAACGATTGTTGCCCTTCACTGCTGCATGCAATGCACTGAGTAGACCTCGGAGGTCTACAGAATCAGCTCAAGTACAAGTCAAATCAGTTCAGCTACCATCGGGCTGCTGGTTACTGCAGCATCTGCTTCCTTCGATGCTGTCCTTGCTGCTATAAACTTCTGCCTGAGCTCTGCATTCTGCGCACGCAGCTTCTGCAACTGTGCTTGCTTTTCTGTCACCTACAGAGAAACATCACCACCACCAGCAGCAGCAGCAGCAGCAGCCTCTCACGAAGGAAGCAGACACTTCACTCACAAACACTTGCAATTTGTCCCGCAGCCAGCGCAACATGCACAAACATTCTAGTATACTGAGAACCAAGAGGCATGTTCAGTGGACAGGAGACAAAGCCCTGATATGAACCATGTCTTGACCATGTCAACTGCTCTCTGAACATGCAGAATCAACAATTGACGCACAAAGTGTGATAACATATAACAGAGGTAAAACTGAACACCACATGTTGATAACATTCGTGCAACCCATCGTCGCTCATGAAAGCAATGGTGAAAAGCTGATACTATCTTGTCCAACAGGGTTACAGCACTATCACAGTGACCTACTTGCACAGTCGCCACTTGCAGCTCGTCCAACAGACCTTCATACACCGCCTGTGCAGCTTTGGCAGCAGCAGCAGCACCAGCTGCAGCAGTGACCAGCTCCTGTTCCTGCTGCTGTTGCTGCTGCTGCTGCTGGCCGTAATTGGTGCTGCTGTCATCCAGCTGCAACGCTGCTGCCAGGGCTGGTAAGGTAGCAGAACCCCAGGTATGGAATGACAGACTGCCGCCCCCACTGCTGCCTGCTGCTGCTGCTGCTGCTTTGAGAGAGGCTCCAAGGTTATAAACTACAAGATCTACAGGTTGCAAGTGTGGACGATCAGGTGTTGCCACCCTGCCGCTGCTGCTGCCACCAAATGTACCCCTGCCGCCACCGCTGCTGCCAGCAACCCTGCTGCTGCTGCTGCTGCTGCTGGGAGGCCCGATGTTGTGGAACTTGTACTGCAAGGATATTGTAGCGCCGTTATGGTCCAGCTGACTGGATAACAAACCAAAGATCACTGGTCTAGTGCTGCTGCTATCGCTGCTGAACACCCCACGGCTGCTGCTGATTTGATGTAATTCATCAGCATCTCGGCCAGCTTGTTTCCAGTCCCCACTGCTGCTGCTGCTGCTGCTGTTTATCCAGGCTTGCAGGTTTCTTGATACTGCAACTTCTCTCATAGAGGGGGTCAAAGGTGTATGCGGTCTGTAGCTAAACCAACCCAGAAGCTGCTGCTGCTGATGCTGATGCTGGGTGCTGCTGTTGGTTGCTGCTGACAGCAGTTGCTGCAGTGCATCACCTACAAGCCACCACACAACATGCACTGCTCAAGATAAGGGTGCTGCTGTACTTGCTGCCATTGCCACTGCTGATGCATCACAACAACAGCAAGGAGAACGTCGACTGCATATTGTGAGAAATCAGCTGCAGCAGGTTCAAGGTTTGTTACCTTGTATTTGGCCGCTGTTGGTGTAGAAGCTGTGTGTGCTGATGCATGTGCATGTTGCTGTGATCTGACCGACTGTCTCTTCAACGACAAGGGGACCTGCAACAACAGCAGCAACGAAAGCAACAGAGTAGAACCAACAAACGAACAGAAATCAACTTTGCTGACGCTGCTTGCAGGGAGTACCTAGAGGATAGCTCTTATGTAAAAGTCTGCAGCAGGGGTGCAGTGTAAGCAGCAACAAGTATGACAAACCTGCAGAGTCACGCGCTTGCATGGAGGTAGTTATGCGACTTGTACCTGTTACATACACAAAAGGTATCCTTCATGTGAGAACGATGACGCGTTGATGCTATACGTGCACAGAACACGGGCTATCATCTGCTGAATGTTTGCAAGCAGTTTCGGCAATCTGCACGGGACAGTGCATCTTACCGAGCAGGAGTCCGTCACATGGTTGACCCTGTGTATAGACAGACTGCAGCAGCGCAGCAAGAGTGGGTCCTGCTATCGTAACCTGACCAAGTGGCATTCCTTCAGAACTGATTGTCCCAGAACAGATGCAGCATGCACTACAGATAGCACTGCTTTGCAAAGCTAGACAACCTAGGATAATAACTATGCATGTGATCGCAGATCGCGGGCCTTCTTCGGCGGCAACTGAACGAAGCGCTTTCAGTTGAAGTCTACTAGGTTTCTGCTGTTCACCGTGGTTGCTGTGCAGCACCCAAGTCTCGTCACACCATTCAAACCCGTGTTGTTTGTTCTGCTGAACCATTCCTGCGTACGATAACTGCAGGCTCCGACTCAGTATACGTACGCAACACTGCTAGGCTTTGTCACCTTCCGGCATTATCTGCAGCGAAAGTTCGATGGCATGTCCTGCGTGTTAGTTTTTATGTCGTATGCTATTACAGTTGGCGTAGCCCGTGGTTGCTTTGGTCGATCAAGCTACACTAAGCAGCACAACACCCATCGCTCGACGGCCCCAGCTGGACCTGGAGCACCAGCGAGTATGTCTTCCGCAACAACTAATGATATGTAGACTTATACGGTGCTTAGCCTACGCGAAAGTCTTCAGCGTGCTATCATGATAAAGGGACAGCAAGCTTCTGCAGCGACCTCGGACCTACTCAATCAAAACCAAATCAGTCCACCCAGCATGGACTTTGTTGACATCACCAAGTAAGTTCCAGTACATGATAGATGTAGTTTAACACGTTTGTTCTGGTGCTTGCCACTGTGCGGCACAACATTGAGCAACCACCCAACAACCTACAGCAGCTGAGGGCACTGCACTGTGCTCTTCTTGCCCACGAGACTGCAAGCAGTTGCGTCGTACATAGCAGACTGCGACGAATCAATTCCTATCCAACCCTGCGGGGTGATAGTAGGCAGCGTATGTCCTGCTCATGCAGCACTAGTTATCTGCATGATTATGATATGCAGGGAGGACCTGTTAATCTCTCAGCCTCTAGTAGAGACACCATCGGCACCAAGTCCACCTACAACAGCATCAGCTTCCATGCAGCAGCAGCAGCAGCAGTATACGCATGCTTCCAGCAAACAGCACAGGCATAGTGACAGCAGCAGCAGCAGCAGGGACTCGCAGCACAGCCACCAGCAGCACCACCCGCTGCAATCCCCTCAGTCAGGGTCTCTGAAAGACAGCAGCAGCAGCAGTACCTGCAGCAGTAGTGACAGTGCAGGCCTTCAGCATTCCGTTACCGCTGCCGCTGCTGCTGCTGCTGCTGATGTCAGCAGCGATGGTGACTGCTTTGATGAGGAGTGGGCTGGCAGCAGCAGCAGTGAGGATGGCAGCGATGCATTCAGTGATGTGGGCGACCCAGCAGTCACTGAGGTATGTTACATGACATGTTATCACAAGTTGTTACATCCAATCTGCAACATAGCCTCCATTGCACAGCACAATGCATGTATTGTCTCACCAGCTTGATGTACACCAGCACAAATGCATGAAGGTCAAAAGTCTGCTGCTGCTGCTGCTGCTGCTGCTGCTGTCACAGGTGATCTACGTACGTGAAGGTGTGTCAATCTGGCCGAGCAAACATGTTCGGATCCTCGGCAGATTGAGTCTCGTGAAGCAACATGCAGTGCTGTTCCTAGCATGGCTACCTTACAAGATAGCAGCAGCAGCAGCAGCAGTAAGTAGTCCAATAGCAGCAGCAGCCAGTGACAGCAGCAGCAGCAGCAGAAGCAGCAGCGACTGCTTGAATGAGCGAGAATGCAAGCAGCAGCAGCAGCAGGAGCTGAGCATTGAAGTTCCCATCCCACTGGCTGTAACCCGCAAGCAGCAGCAGCAGCAGCAGACATCACCAGCAGCAGCAGCAGTAGGACACCGTCAAAGTGCTGCTGCTGCTGCTGCTGCTGCTGCTGGCAGCAGCAGTGCTGCCAATGATGTTGATCGCAGTATGTATGCCATCCACCCTGTTCCTTTGTCAGACATCAAAGCTTTTGTACGTCACACGCCAAAGATCGGCCAACAACATGTTACTGTCGTGTTAAATAACGGTCTAACACTTCCACCTTTAGTCTTCCAGCAGCAAAGTAACGTTAAGGAGTTTATAACAGTGTTACAACAGCATGCCAGCCTTGTTAAAGCTGCCAGCGACTCTGTTACATATCTTGTTAATGACACAGCAGATCCGTTACAAAGGTGTTTGTTAGCGATGGATGTAACAGATATTATGCTGGGTGCCCCGCCCCCGGGTGTTAGTTGTGTAGAAGCGCCGGAAGAATATCTTGATCTAGCAGCAGCAGCAGCAGCAGCAGGATCTGGATCAGCAGCAGCAGTAGCAGGGTTTGTGGACGTCCAAGGTTCCGCAGATAATGGTTATGTAACCGATGGGTTATGTAATGCTTGGAACGCAGTGATGAGTCATCCAGCAGGGCGATTACGGGCAGCAGCAGCAGTGGCAGCAGCAGCAGCGGCTGCTGCCAGCCACCCCGGCCTCAGGTTTCCGAATTTGATCCGTGGTGACTCACCACCCACTGCTGCTGCTGCTGGCAGCAGTGATGATCCAGCAGCAGCAGCAGCAGCAGCAGCAAATGGCTCTAGCAGCAGATTGTTGGATGCTAACAATAAAGCATGGGGCAGCTTCAGCAGCTTTTTAAGTAAACAAGTTGGTGGAATGCTCAATGCATCTGTGCTACCTGCCACTGCTGCTGCTGCCGGCAGCAGCAGCAGCGGCGGCGGCAGCAGCAATATGACACATTGTGTAGCCCACACTTTGTCCAAGGTTGGTCACTTTGCTGTTGCAGGTGCCAGCAGCTTGGTAGCAGCAGCAGTTGAGACCTGGCAAGCAGATACAATGAGGTACTGGGAACATGAAGTTCACATACCTGAAAAATGGCGGGAAGAAGTTGAACAGTTGGGGAAGATCAATGATCTGGGACCTGGGTTTGACTCTTCATCTCCCCAGCAGCAGCAGCAGCAGCAGCAGCAGGGGGTAGATCTTGTAGATCCTGTTGCCGCTGCTGTGGCAGCAGCAGTAATAGATAGCTCGATCATACCTACTGAGCTGCAGCGATCTACATCCCCAGCAGCAGCAGCAACAGCAGCAGTGGGTGATATTGATACAGATCTTGGTGTTTTTGAGTTATTGGAAGGTGACGGGGTTTATGGTCCCACAGATCAGTTGGCAGCAGTACGCAGCAGAGCAGTGCCTCCACCACTTAGTGCTGATGAGCTGCAGTTATTTCTTGATGATCAGGGAGTGATGACGAATGAAACGGGGTTTAGAGAAAGAGTGTTTCAAGGAGGTAGGTTCACAGGAAACCACATAGGGAACATGTTATCTAGCATCGTATATGTTTGTCAGTATAGATAAGCATAGTCTGTGTCCTTTGTAGGTAGGTAGGTAATTCGTGATCTTTATTTGTTGTTACATTGGTTGTTATAACAAGATATGTTATATTGTCTGTTGTCATTCAGGTATAGAGCCCACTGCTCGTAAAGAAGCCTGGAAGTTCCTGCTAGGTGTCTATCCCTCCGGCAGCAGCACAATCGAGCGGCAGCAGCAGCAGCAGCAGCGGCAGCAGCAGTACGCTACTCTGGCAGCAGCATGGAAAGGCATTGGTCCAGATCAGGGTAGGAGGTTTGTTAAATGGCGGGAGTTGAAGAGTCGAATTGACAAGGATGTTAGACGAACTGACAGGTATGTTGTTATTTCTGGGGGGTTATATGCCAACTCATTGCCAGCAGCTGTTCATACTGCTTGCATTATATATTTGCAATATATATTGGAAGCTTATCAATAGAGGACGGTGTGTTTCTGTTTTGCAGGCAGCACCCGTTCTATCAAGGTCGAGCAGCAGCAGCACATCTAACATCTCTTCGTAACATGTTACGAACATACAGTATGTTCAACCCTGATCTGGGGTATTGCCAGGGCATGAGTGATCTGGCAAGCCCTTTGCTGGTTGTTATGGAAGGCGATGAGGTAGGAAATAACGTTATTTTCACCTCTCTTCAAATGTAACATAATCAGTATGTTAGAGGCCAGAGTCTGTGACTCCTTCTGTATTCACCGATTTTGAGCAGCAATGCGTTTGTGTAACATCAACAAAATTACTTTGTAACATCTGTCATAACATGTTATTTGTGTTATATGTTACACAGGTTGACGCATTCTGGTGTTTTGTGGGGCTCATGGAGCGCCTCAGCAGCAACTTCTCCAAAGACCAAGCTGGCATGCACGCTCAGCTCGCAGCATTACGAAGACTCATACAAGTGCTGGATCCCCAACTACATGCTTTCCTCGAAGCACGCGACTGTTTGAATTACTTCTTCGTATTCAGATGGCTGCTCATACATTTCAAGCGCGAATTTCCATTTGACCAGGTATGTACAATTTCACACACCGCCTTCAACTTCCAAAGGTTGCTTCTTCACTTAACCTTGCATGGATTCAAGGTTGCACAATGACCCCATGCTGCTGCTGCTGTTGTTGTAGGTCTTATGTCTCTGGGAGACCTTCTGGTCGTGTCCGCTGACTCCCCACCTTCACCTCTACTTAGCAGCAGCGGCACTCATCCACCACCGGCGAGTACTACTATCCGATGAAACCCTAGATTTTGACGGTTTGTTGCGGTTTTGTGTTCAGTTGTCTGGCAGGATAGATCTGTCAGGGACAGTCAGGCTGGCTGAGGCGCTGGTGGTGGTGGCGGGGCAGGCAGGCACCGTGATGCCATAGTATGTCTGCTTCTGAAATGGGGCGCGGGGCCGATGGCAGATCTGCTGTGGCTGATGGATAGTTTATGTACATATCGCTGTGATTTGTCTTTGTGTATCTGTGTAGCTGCATGTGCGAGGGCAGCAGTTCATTGTTTGCATACAAGGCTATTGGTTGGTTGGGGATAGTATCTGCTGCGGTCAGCGACTGTGCCGGTTGTTGAAGTGTAGGTCACGTTGTATAGTAGGCAGTTGTATATCTGCGGGTAACTTTGAGGTGGACTTGCACCTGTCTATGACATCATGATCATTTGATGATGATGTTCATCAATCAATTCCAATGGCAAATGCGGCACAGGCGCCATGGTCACAGTGTCACACGGATTGTCAATCAGATTCGAGTCTTGTTGTGTATTGAATGGACAGCTGCAGTACAGAGCTGCAGGAGTTGCTGGCTTGAGCAGCATGCTAGATGCAATGCTGCTGAGAGCACAAAGCCGTTTCTGCTTTCCATACCGTCCCACCGTAAGCTCGTTGAACAAGTCTTCCACCACAGCTTTGCACCCTATGAACCTCGGCCAGCGCCCTCTGCGATGGGTGCCTTGGCTGATTTTATAAACAGTGCAATATCCACTTCGACATTCAGAAGAAACCTGTGCAAAAGGCCACCCACGATAGTGCATACCTGCTTCACGCTGGGATTGTGTGTACAACGTCGCGAACTTGAGCGTGAAGAAGGCTGCACTGGCACAAACAGATTGTATAAGCGTTGCTGAACATTTGGTGGGTGTGTGTAGTCTATGCTGGCATTTGTGCCCTGCAACAGACAGCAGCATCAGCCTGGCAAGCATGCATGCACTGCAAAACTGGCTCAGATTGCCTGGATACGTAAATGAGGCCGAAAAGGCGTGAACTATGTTAACACGAAGACGTACATAGACTGAAAGCTGACGATAGCAGCCATCTGGCGCGCACGCTGCTGCAGCAGAGGTAAGTGTGCCTGACAAGCACAGTGCTAGGCAACTCATGTGGCCCACATAGCCAGCAACTACAGACCTAGCTGCATTCACACCGGTGACTGAAACCCTTGTTGTTTCGCTGCTGCATAAGGGCATCTTGTTTTGCATAGACTCTGTGGATGAAAGCCATGAACAGGTAGTGCATGAAACGTTCTGTGCCATGCTCGTAGCTAGCTACCAAGCTAACTAGTTGATGATGATTGTTTGTTTGTCACACGGGAGGTGGTCTTCTAACTGAGTCAGTGCTGCTAGTCCAGATATGGCTCTTGTTCCAGTCAACTGAGTTCTAGTGACTAGTAGCTAGCTAGCTAGCTATAGCAACAGCACAAGCATGGCCTGCAGCACCCTATAACACTGTCAGCGTCACTGCAGAAACGACCCCTGTAGTTAAGCCATCCTAGCATGGTTTGGATGTCTACAGCAATGCAGCCCGCAGCAACACTGGCCACCCACAGGTCTGTTCTTTGCTGTCTTGTGGCATGTATGCGCACCGTGCTGACTATAAGCGCAACCGCAGCAACATGGAGTGTGCTTGTACCATGGATGCTGCATGCAACGAGACACAATGCTAGAAGCAACAACAGTTTACAGTATGGCCTTTCACGATCAACTGGCCAGCATCAGCGCATGCACGCCCCTTGCTGTGTTTCACCCGACTAGAGCTGAAACAATTGCGAATGCTGGTGCCATATCTACAGCTATGGCATGCTCCTGCCAGAAGCAGAAGACCTTTGGAGACCTTCAATACCATTCATATATATGTGGACGTATGAGGGCAACAACCAAGTGGAGGGTGGGAGCTTTGCGGGTGTCTCGGCAGTTCTTCTTGGGTAGCGGCCCTACAAGTTGTAGCAGCAGCCAGCTGACTTGTGTTTTGTCTTTGCGTTTATACTGTTGCAAGAGCCAAACCACCTTTCTGTTGCCTCTGGGGAACAACGATAGCCTATTGTTGAGTAGTACTCAACAACAGGCTATTTTGAGTACCTGGGTGGTGTTTTTTTTCCCAATCGAGCGAAGGTTGATGCTGCTGCTGATTCATTGTGCTATTGCCAGGCTGGCAATACCTTGCATTGATGTCGGATGAAGTCGTATACCACGCGACATGTGACAGAACAGGGATTTTGGCTCATGCAGTACTTGTGTCAAGCAGAAAGAACATCATGATGCCTTCTAGCTCAGCTAGAAGACCAGGCTGGTATCGTTCTGAGCAGCAGCAGCAGCAGCAGCGGTACATTGAACACTGCAAATGGTAGTGATGACAATATGTGAGCTTGTTGCCAAGCATGCCATCACCGGGCCTGTCTCCAATCTCTCGTATGGTTCTCTGCAAGAAATGCCCTGCAAGATGTGGGGGCACGCCCGGGATTCAGATCCTTTGACTAGCATAACGGCGAAATACCACGGTGGGACGGTACAGCATTTGTATCTTGTACCTACGCCACATCACAGACAGAAAGTGACTCTGTTACTGTCTGTCATAGGGTGGCCATGACAGCGCGCCAAGACCAGATGAAGCCCAAATGCAAGGACACCTTGTGGCGCACGACTCACCAGTGGGCAACACAACTTGGAAAGTTTTGTAACGTTCCCATTACAAGCCCGTTTTGCCGTATGTGACAAGCTGCTAGATCTGCTGGCACAATGCACGCAGCTTGGGACGTCATCATCAACCATAGCAGCATCTCAGCAAACATTCAGATCGCCTGCCGGCTGTTTTGCGTGAGCAATCACCTGCGATCAGTTGTGACCAAGCAGTGCATTGGCAGCTTGGACTGTGTGTACCTGCTGAAGGGGGGCAAGGCACTCCGAACAGCCGAAGAGTACCTATAGCCTTCTGAAAATCTCTGCAGCTTCACATCATGAATCCGCACGCATGGAAGCCTGATGAAGAGTCTTCGTATCAGCGACAGGCTGGATGATATTGAAGCTGCTGTGGTACCAACAGGTGCTTCACTAGAGCCACATGCAGCAGAGTGTGATGTTTGTTCATGTCTGTTCACGTGTCATAGCATCAGCAGGCTCTTGTGTGTCATGTTGGGCAGCCATATGGTTCAAGGCATTCAAGTCGCTACTGATGCATGTGCCTTTTGAGATGCAGAGCTGGCAATTGCTGTGGCCCTACAGCAAGCAGGCCCTTTACCTGCAACGACTGGACGCTCTGTTAGCTTCAGCAGTAACAGCAGGTATCACAAGAGAGTAACCTGCTGCAGCACAGTGCCTGTTCAACTTAGCTGTTCCTGCGCATGATTTGCACTGGTTTGCTTATATGCACATAAAGTGACCACTCTGACTGTAATCTGGCGACCTACATGTTGATCCCGTTCTTCTTGTGAGTTAATCAACAACCGCCCAAAACATACCCAGCGTCAACCAGCAACATTTGCCCTTGTCACCTGAGCTGCAATTTCTGTTGTTGCCTAAGTCCTCTACATGTGTTGGTGGTGCAAAGCTTCACACATGCACTGGTGCTGCTTCACTTTGCTTCCAGGCGCAATCCTGCAGCAGCTGCCTGCACAGACGATCATTGAGTTGCAGCTTTTCGTAGTTGAGGACGTCGACAGCATGGAGCACTCAACCGTCATAGCACTGGGGCGACTCACAGGTCTCAGAAAGTTATCCCCAAACACAAACAGCGATTCAGCTGGAGCTTACAACACTTGGTTACCCGCAGTGGCTGCTGTGAGCAGTATGACCCATCTCACAGCAGATAGCATCACATCAGCCGGAGCTCTGCAGTGCCTGGCCTCTACCTAGTGGGACTGGTGCTCACTGGCTACAGTAACCACAGCGAATGCTTTGTGTCTGGGCCCTAGACTTACATCATCTGACAGCGTTGACGAAACTTGAAGCCTCATGCAGCATCTGTGTGAAAGACAACTCGATCCTTCCACCTGTGCTTCAGCACTTGACTGTCAGAGACTGCAGCAGCCTGAGGCCCTTGGAGCTGCAAGCTTACAGCAGTTGACACTTTAGAACAACACAGTTACGGCAGCTTAGCTTCTGGACATGAGGAAGCTCCTGACAGCGCTGACATCACTCCGCCTTGAGTACTACTCCAGCGATGACGGTTATGAACACAATGCAGCTGCAGCATGTGAGGCTTGGAGCAGCTTGCAGTGTCTCAAGGGACTCCATCTTGGTGGTCAGGTTGTTACTGTGGACCTCCTGCAGCAGCTGGGGAGTTTAACATCGCTGACATTGCTAGGGCTGTCCCTGGCGGGGGTTGTCGATCTGGATGATCAGACCAGAACAGCCAACATACTGGCGGGCGCCTTACGACAGTGCACAAACCTGCAGCAGTTGCGGTTGGGTGGGAGCTTTCACCTCACTAGCGCAGCAGGTGCAGCAAAGTGCTACGGCGCTGTTGCAGGGTTACCGCAGCTGTGCGATCTGTCCTTACAGATGGGAGAGGATGGTATTGGTACTTCAGTGAAGTTGCAGACGTGATCGTCCTGCAGCTAGCTGCTGCTACTCAGCTCACTTCCCTGCATCTGAGTGGCTTGCCCGAGCAGCTTTGCACTGGTTCAGTTGTGTTGTGGTTTGACTGGCTTGCATGCCTTGGATCTAAGGGACATCAGCAACATGACAGATGACCATCTGGCAGTTGTTGCTGCTATGCTACAGAAGTTGACAGCTTTGAGGCTATTCAGCCTGTCTGTGACTGACAGGGGAGTCAAGCAGCTGTTGAAAGTTACACAGCTGGAAGTTCTTCAAGGCGATGCTGAGCGTGTGTCAACAGAGACGTGGCACAGGGCCATACAATGCTTGTGGATTGATCAGTGTGTCACTTCAGCGCACAGTACGTGGAAGCAGGACATCAGGCCTACATTCATGAAAAAGACAGAACTGACATGCAAGCAAGCAGCTGTGATACGTAGGTCGAGCACACTGCACAGTCTCTGTCGCATACTATGTGAAAGAAAGGGAATTTGGCTCATGCAGCAATTGTATGCAACAAAAGATGTATTGTGGCAATACAAGTTCAGTACAAGTCGTGACAAAGGTAGGTCGTTATGATTGTTATGTCTGTTGCAGCGAAGACACGCCATGCCATGCCAAAGTTTGGATCATTATCTTGTACACAACTGAATTGCTTCGCCGATGCATCTGAGATGCACACTGTGCACAAACTGAGTTTGTGCATTTTACATGGCATGCCATGCTGTTCGGAATAGCAGCCCCTGCAGGTTGCTAACCAGTCAAATGTTCAATGGAAGTTGCAGCTTTTTCGAGTCCGACTCAGATAAGTAAATCTTATCGTGTTACCCTGCCACCGAAGTTTGGATTCTGTCAAGCCTGAGAGACCTCGAGTTCAGAACTTTGTGTCACACAGTTTGGTCAGAATCACTCGGCTGTTGCAACATGGCCATCACTTAGGAACATATGGGCGCGCTGCAGGCTTTGCAGCTGACAGTGGGACCCGTCTTCACCCTGCAATGTGCAATCTACAACCACATCCACAAAAGGGTTTGCAGGATTGTGTGTGCTGTGACACCTGATCAGACTGCAAGTCACAGCCCAGGACAGTAGCTCTCCTGTCAGGATCACCTCCTTGGAACGAACCCAAACTCCCTGTCTCATAAAAAATGCACCACCATGACAGTCCTGTATAAGAACAGATACAGTCAAATCCCCTCCAAGGCTGCAGCATACAAGTCAGCTGCAACAGATGCAGCCGATGCTTCAGAAACATAGCAACGACGACTCAGATGCTACACTCTTAGGAGGCTGAAGACTGCCTCAGCTCGTAAACAACACGGTACAGAGCACCCCTCGATACTGCTATAGCTACAGGCCTACTCGGCTGTCCAGGTCTGCCAACTCATACATCACTAGCTATGTCTGTCACTCGCCAAGTCTGTTGTACATGTGCAGGGTACCCTCTGCAGGGTACCCTCATACAGCTCATACAAGCACCAAGGATTGCTGTAACAGAGGGTGAACTTCGTAGAGTACAGGTAGACAGGTCAACAGCGCAACATTGTATGTAGCACACAAAAAATCATATGGTACAGAGCATCTCATCATCTCGGTGACCAGGGAGTCTGCTCCATACGGTCAATATGTTCAAGCTGCAGGGCTGTCAAACCAGCATGCTGTCAAACTACTACTTTACTTGATACAGCTATATGGTGTCTACTGCTGAGTATATCTGATCACTGTGAGGCTTGACTGAATAACATCCAGTGAACACTCGTACGGTGGAACCTGTATTATACGACTCCATTCTTTAACAAACAACAAACACACACAGAGTAGTGGAATGAAGACATTGCTGAGGCCCATCAAGTCAAGTATCTGACGGCGAATGACAAGCCATAAACCTCACAAAGTGATGCACATTAGCACACTCCTTGCAAGCCATATACACTCCAGCGTGATGATCTACAGCACGGCTGTATACAGGCTGTAAAGATACAGGTACTATGCTATCGTGCTGTTGTACATGTCAATCTTGTGAAAGAAATCAGCAAGTCTCTCAGAACGCTCCAACACCACGCATACTTTGTCCCTGCGGCTTGGCAAATGATGGAAGCACCTGCTGGAACCTCTTCACTGCAGCTTCAAACACATTGTCTGCCTCTGGATCAGCCTCGAATGATTCCGGGAAGCCAAGGTTCACAGCATCTTCCCAGCGGTCTACAACACCAAAGGCACAGTCTGACTCCAGACCCAGGTTATACTTGTCACCCTGGCCATCCTTGAAGGCACTGGTGACAATACGGAAGAAACCATTCTCCCCCCAGGGCTCACCCCAGCTGTTGCGCACAATCCTGCAGGATCACAGTGAAGTTCACAAGTGCAGTGTCAGAGAATCAGCAGCGCATTCCTGACACGACTAGCTGCATCATACTTTGGCGTAATGGCTGGAATCTATGTACTTGACAAACTGGAATGTCGCGTGCAATTTGTGACAATTAGTACATGCGGGTCCCTCTGGCAAGAGATGTGTTGGAGCCACACAGCAACAAAACAAATCCTGTAGTCAGATATGAAGCCAACTCACCAGTACTCAACATCTTCTTCCACTCCCCAGCCAACAACAGACACAACATGATTGATGTGGACCTTCTTCACTGACTCTGCATATATGCCTCCGGTGTACTTGTCTAATGCTTCTGTGGCATATATCCCACATGTGATTGGACCGCGAGCATAGATCTCTGCTTTCATCTGGTGACGGCCCTTGAGGTTGCCGTGCTGAGACACCACTAAACGTTTGTAGTTGTAGACTGGTGTGCAGACACCACTGGGGTCACAAGTGAAACACTGGTGCTTGCTGTTACACTGCATATGACAGGACAAACAGGGAGCAGCATTACCAGTTGAGCGCAGCAGCTGCAACAGTCAACAGCGTGGCACTAGGTGCTTCCGACGTGGCCGACCTTGCTCGAAGATTTGTGTATCCGCAGTGCAACAGCAGTACATCCACCATCAGCATACCTGCTGCAATGCAAGGTCGCTGCGTGAGTCAGCAGTCAGAGCTTTACTGCTCATACAAAGCTGGCAGCAGCTGCGCTAATTCAAAGATTATGGTAGCACCCTGCCTGGCAACAACCTCCAGCTGCTGTTTACCTTTTGGTTCTGTGCCACATACGTGTTGCAAGTGTCAACGGGGAT
>JARWLF010001169.1:0-11122 GCA_029853055.1 Scenedesmus sp. KT-U | reverse complement strand
GCTCGCAAACAAGCAGAAGCGGGACCAAAAGTTACCAATTGCCATGCACTCAAACCACATCAAAGTTAGTCAAACCTTACAATAGAAAACTTAGGTTGCTATTTGCAGAAAAAATTCAGGTGCGATGAACGAAACACACAAAGCACCCACCAGCACAGCCAAAGACCATTTAGCACACTTTCATTCTCAAATTGCAGTGTTTCAAGATTGGTACGCAAAAGCTTCAATTTCCCTGCATTCGGTGCCTCGAAAACTCCTAACACCCGTTTCTGAACCCGCAGAGACTTCGGCCGCGAAAAACAAGCGCTCAAGAGCACGCGTGACCAAGCCGATAACAAAGAACAGCACAGCCGGAGCTCTACTTTCATACTCGTTGTCAAAGTACAGTCTTTCGCGCTTCAGCTGTAAGAAAAAATCATTGCCTCGAAAACTCCTAACACACATTAGAACCCGCACCCCACCAGTCTCGATCGGTTCGAACCCTTCGGGATTCTTCCTCCGAGTATAACGATAAGCTGTGCAAAAGCGTTTGTGTATCTGAGTCCAAGTGGGCAGCAAAGCCATCTTTCCCTGTATGGTGCTCAACGAGGACTGACACCATCAACGGCCTACACATGCTGACAACCATTGTCATTGGTACTGTGTATCTGCTGATTGGTGTTGTCAACGTGGAACTCCTGGCAGCAAGATGTAAAAGACAGCTGCTGGGCTGCCACACTTTGTCATTTCGATCAAGAATACCGTCGGCAAGCAGCCTTTTGCAGCTGGAGTTGTGCCAATGGGAGTGAACTTTCCGAGGGTGAGCCCATGCTGCTGTTGATCAGTTCCGTGTTGCAGCAGCAATGACCATAGCAGCAACAGTATCATCAAGACAGAGTAGCCAAGGGAATCAGGCTGCCGGTGATACATATAGTTACTTCATACCTGCCTGTTTACTGACATCGTTGGCCTCAAGGGAGCCATCAACTCGACAACACTACAGCTGAACGGACATCCAGCACCAACCGAGCTATCATCAAAATCCGAAACCTGCAGTACCGTATGTGAGTTACACTACTGCACAACCAGTTCAATATACAGCTGCAGGTGCCCCTCCTGCACAGGACTCTGGTAACAAGTAGAGCCATAATACACAACAAGTAAAGACATGATACAAAAAAGCAGATGACCAATTCTGGTCAGCTTGTCCATGGGACAAGCAACCGTCGAAGCAAGCATCGCATGCACAGTGGCACGAATCAAACGCCCCTCGACGTCAAGCAGTGAACAAACAGTCCTCCTAGTGCTGCTTATGTGGTTTCAGCAATTGAGTGACAAATCCAGCAGCAGCAACATGCCCATCCGATCTGTCTCTAACTATCAACCTGGCACCCGTCTGCATCCACTCAGGTCTGCGACTATATCTGAACCTCACAGAAACCACACTGCCCATGTTCAACATATGCTTGTCCAGCAGGCCACTATTGCTCGCCCTGCCGCCACCACTGCTGCTGCCACCATCTGCACTGCAACTGTGGCTGTCACACAGCCGCTGGCCCTGCAGCAGAGTAGCAGCTGCTCTGATGCTAGCAGACAGGCCAGCATGAGCAGACTGTGTGCAATGCACTGGAGGGAAATCTTCTGCCACTGCACTGTGATCACTGTCACTGGTGGTCTGTGCTGACCTTTGCCATTCCTGCTGCTGGCACACTGCTGGCTCTCGCACCTCCTGCATGTGGACTATCCTGGCAACCTGCCTTATACTGTTGCAATGAATAACATATGCATAGTCATGCCTTTTCGCCCTGTGCTTCTTATGCTGTCTGCGCTCAGCAGCTGGTGCTGCTTCATGCAGTTGCTGGCCGACTGCAACCACAGGACTACCTTCCAGATCGAAGCTATGTCCACTGTGCACTGCTGTTGCCTCTTTTGGTGGCCAGCAGCCTGACAGCAGACCTCTTGCTGGCCAGTGGCCACCTAGCAGCACCAGCAGGGCTCCAAACTCCCAGTAGGTGCAAGGAGCAGCTGATGCATCCAACAGGACAGTACCTTTGCTGCGACTAGTTGGTGGGGAACAGCCAAGAGTTGCAACACCTGCTGCTGGCGTTGCTGCTTCAGCTGCTGGCATGAACTTGTTGCTGCTGCTGCAAGGAGCTCCTATAGCGTATACAGCTCTGTGCAACGGGCTTGAATACCGCATGCTGTCCAGGGACGCAGTACTTGTTGCAACAGAAGATGAAGCAGATAAGCTGCCCCGTCCAGTGAGTTGAGTGTGTGTATTGCCGTTGACTGAGCCTCGTGGTCTGGTGAAGCCACGCCCAATGGGCAATGGCGCACTGGTGCCGCCATGAGGCCTTGCCTGCAGTGCCTCATTGTTGTCAGGTGCTGGCCTGGTGCCATTCTGATGTCCCACAGATCTACCTGAGACTGAGTTCGACGTCTCATTAGTCCTGGATTCATCAGTACTGTGTCTCTGCAACTGGGGTTCCTGATGTCTGCCAAGGTGACTAATGGGGTGCTCCCCGTGAGCAGCATCATGGTCAAAGAAACCAGTGAGGCTGTCAGCATCACTTTGGTCACCAGGGGTAGTGCTGTTCTCACCTTCATCATCGCTGAGTGTCAAGCCTTCAGCTAGGTGATCAACCAGCATGTTTAGTCTGCTGTCGTCAATGGCATTGGCACTATTGCTGCCATCAGCAGCTACACAACAGTAAGAGCCACTGCTGTTGCTGCTGGTTGTGCTAGCGGCAGCACACAACACTGCGCCACCTTCAGGATGGGCGATACCACTGCCAATCGCAACTGCTGAAGAGTAAGGCTTCCCGAATGCAATCGTTGGGGCTGCAGCACATGCAGCAGCTGCCTCCCTTGCTGCCTGCTCCTCAGCAGCTGCTTGTGCTGCTGCGGCAGCGGACAGCAGTGCTTCTTTGCTTGAGCCCAGTGGTAAGCCATCAGCTCCCACAGGCTGCAGAGCTAGAGTTGCTGTCTGGCCCGGCTGCACCTGCCTGACTGGCACATGGCTGCGCTGGATACATGAGACACTGACAGGGCTGAACCCACCGTCAGCTGTGGGACCCCACAAGAGTGACTGTCCAACTTCGATGCTACCTAAAGCAAGCAGACGGCAGCAACAATTGAGACGTCTGATGAAGGACATGTGTTGTTACAACCAGCCACCTAACACACCTGACTGCATTATTGCAGCTGTGTCACCGCACAGCATATCTGCTTGTGCTGTCATGATTGGCAAGCCGTTTGGGTTTCATCAAGCACAGTTCATATGCAAGCCTGGACAGCAGTAGCGTTATTCCTCACCTGCCACTGCAATGCCAGACACCACCCAGCCTACACCTTGCACATCATAGGTATGCACAACCTGGAAGTGGCCTGCTGGATAGCAGTTCATGCCAGCATCTGTTACTGCCAGTCTTGCATTTTGCATGCCTGTGAAAGAGGATTCTGACGACAAGCTGACTGCTGTGCGGGATACTTCACCACTGCCACTGCTACCACTGCCGCTATAGCTAGAAAAAGCAGGTACATCTGGCACCCAGAGCTGGCAACTCCTGGGGCC
The DNA here is from genome assembly GCA_029853055.1 of Scenedesmus sp. KT-U. Classification (NCBI taxonomy): domain Eukaryota; kingdom Viridiplantae; phylum Chlorophyta; class Chlorophyceae; order Sphaeropleales; family Scenedesmaceae; genus Scenedesmus; species Scenedesmus sp. KT-U. The sequence goes on along the minus strand of JARWLF010001169.1, from coordinate 7,569 downwards.
CTTTGATACTTGCTGCCAGTGCTGATGCAACGCTGGACTGCGATCCCTTGCTACCTGGCGTGCCTGCTGTGGCGTCACTCCACTTCCATCGCTCCCATGGCCAGCGTGGTTATCATAACCACAATGACCAGGCCTGCCAACAGCATCCCGTCTAAGTGTACTGATGGGTTGCAGCCTGCTTAAGAAGGAATGCAGGAGTGACAGTCCAGAACCAGTTACGCATGAAACCAAAAACACTGGGTACGTTGCCTGCTGGAAGCTTGCTGCAGTTCCAGCTGCTGTACAACTGTGCAGGTCAGACAACGTGCCTGCCAGATGGGCTGCTTGCGTTTCACTGTCGACAACGGGCAACCCCAAGTAAGCAGCACCAGTAGAGGAATCACTTGCTGCAGCGGCAGCTGAGGGTTCTGCTGCTGCCTTGTCAAGAGGCTGCAAGGCTGCTGACAGTTCGTTGCTACTGCTGGTTGCTAGTACAGGTGCCAAGACTTCCTGCAACTGCTGCAGAACCAGCTGCAGCTGCTTTGTGCTGACTGCATCAGTCTTTGTAATCACCAGCGCTGTCGGTATCTCAAGAGCCACTGCTACTGCAAGATGCTCACGAGTGATGCGGCTCACACCGCACACGGCATCAATACACAGCAATACGTAGTCTGCAAACAAGACATGTATCAATGTACTCTGACGATGCAGCTGACAGGGTGCTATGCTGACTATTCACAACAATGACACCTGGACAGAGCTGTGTGTGACTGCAGTCAGGGAAGAGGCTGTATAGCTCCTGTATACATCTGTCTGATGTGAAGTAAGCCCTCACCTGGCAGCATGCAGGTCATACCATACAGCGTAGTCTTCAAATATTTCTCATGGCCGCCCATATCTATGAATTGTACCAACTGCACAGCAGCTGCCGTGATGTCAGCAGGTGTGGGCACGGCTACTCCCACATAGTTCAGGACCTTGCCATCCTCATCGTACCCTAGCACCTGTTGGCTGATGCTGCTGGTGCGACCAGTCTCAATCTCATGTTTGTGACGAAACACAGCCATACGGGCGGAGCCTCGGCAGTTGTCCAGCAGAGGTCTACCATCACTGCCGTGCGTGAGGACAGCCACCAGCGTACTTTTGCCAGAATCCATGCTACCAGCAACTGCAGAAGCAATGATGGACACATGTGTGTCGCACTTGTCAACAAACAAGACAACCAGCAGCAAAGACAGGCAGACCTGGGAGGACATGGGCAGCAAGGCTTCTTGCAGAAAGAAACAGCATGCTCAGAGCAGTCGCTGCATCACTGCCACTGCACCATGATGCCAATAGCTGCCGCTAGGGCCCTGGTGACACCACATCAGGAGGCCGGATGAATACACATACGAGCAGACAAGCACCTGCAACTCTGAGGTCTGTAGCCCTCATTTCTTCCTCTGCATTTGCCTTGACATGCAGCAGTGCAGCAGTTGCACCAAAGCCACCTGCAAGACCATAGGCGGTAGCTTAGGATCAAGACCCTCTTGTGCTGTTCTACTGCTACTGGACATACTGTTGTCAGTCTGTAATAACCTTCTACTATGCTGTACCATCAAAAGCAGATGCCTGGACATAGATGTCACCAGCTGTGTGAAGGTGCCCGCACCTGCATGAACACACCTGCAGCTCTCACCTGGCACATACTCCACAAGCCTTGCTGTAGCAGACAAGGACACTGCCATGTTTTGCAGAATGCCTATGGATGCTGCCAACTCCCTGGGCTCAAGGCCACGAGGATAGCCATCATCTTCAACACCTGTGGGCGAAGTTGTGGTCAGACACAGCTGTCACAGTGGTCTCTGGAAGAACAAACACCTGGTAACTTGCTGAACAGATTTGCAACCACACGCTGCAGTTGACATGTAGCAGCTTATACATCAAACACAACAAGCGTCCTTGGCATTGGCAGTGTTGTATTGGTGGTTGACCGTAAGATGACTATGACAGTGCCTTACCAATGTAGTAGAAACACTCGCCACCACCTTCAGACAGCCTGAACTTCATCTGGGTAGTCTGGCACAGCATCAGAAGCAATAATGCAATGTTACACGCGACCTTGATGTAAGACCACCGGCTCTTGGCTATGAGTGACGCTGTGTCTGTGGCAAGAAAGCATCTCGCAGGTGACGGAAGAAGAACCAGCTGGCAACTGGTCAGCAGAACACTGTCATGACACTGCTCACCAGCTGATGTCGTCTGTTGGGGTTAGTGATACAGCCTGTTAAGTTGTACTTATATTCAACATTGCCATTTTCAATCTCTGTTGAGAGACAGACAACGTTAGGGTCCCGATACTCCTGCAGAGGCAGGCATCACATGCAGACTTGCAAGTATCCTTGCTCCACATCCCTGACAGATGCTACATATACATGTCACAACATTACACTACACTGGTATCGACTGCGGCTGGCGGAAGCGCTGACCGTTGTGCTGGGATGCTGGGTGGTGTTGTTGAGCTCACTGACGCTCCACTGGAGCCGGATGGCCCTGCAGCTTGGATGTCTGGCGTGCCCCATCATGATATTGAATGCTTGATGTTTGGCAAAGCCCATTTGACTCCATCCCTGTGAAACCTCACCTTGCGGTATTTGGCTTGTGCCGGGGTGAGTTGCACGACAGCCTGTTGCACTTCTGTTGCTGCAGCTGCAGCTGCCTTCCTCTCCCGCTTACTCTGTTTTCTTTCTCTCTGTGTACGTCTGCAGACAATCAAGCACCTCAGGTCACGACCGAATAAGCACAGCTAACAGATTACACAGAACATATCAGCCTCCCAGGCACCTTTTCGGTGTCTTCTGTGGCATGTCAATATCATGCACTGCAACTGCCCACTCCCGGGGTTGTCTCCTTGACCCCAGGTCCAAATCAAGGTCGAAGTCAAACATTTTAACATCGGCTTATTGAATGTGTTAAGAAAGTTTTGAAAGAAGTAGTGTACTTCAGACTCCATTGCCCTGACAGCACGGAAGGTCACGTACGAGTCATTGGCGTGCAGAGGATCACAAACGGAACAGCATACAGTAAAGGTCATTGGTGACATACGTTAAAGGAGCAGTGGTCGCTACCCCTTCTGCATTTGCTTGCACCTGAAACTTAAGCGTCAAGGCAGTGGCATCTCAAGGCAGGTATCTTCAGCAAGCAGTTATCCTGACAACGTCAACACGCCTCACTTTGCCACGCTAGAATGCTTTCCTGCATGTATTGCGGTGTATCAAGTACACTCGAGGCTGCATGATCGGTATCCTGGTTCATACATATCAATACCAAAGAATCTTTTATTTGGGATTTGTGGACCCAAACCTGCGTTCACGGCGCGAAGGCGTGGTTGGCTCCAGGACAGGTTGGTTTGGAGCAAGGGAGCGGTTTGCGAGCCATGGGCGACCTGGAATAGGGTCAATTGTGTGTCTTCAAGTAGTTGATATCTACTTGTGTCTCGTCAACATTATTCAGGAAAGAAACACGCTGATCCTGCCGTACCCTACTGCAGCACCCCTCCACCCACGTCACTGCTTTTATGCGTGCTGATTGTGCAGGCCAGGATCGTCAATGTGGGACTCACCAGAGGTCACTGGCTTGACGCTTCTTCGGTCACCGGTGAAAACGCTGTACTATTTCTCCTGCAGTGTAGCCCATGGTACAGCATCAGCAGCTCACTTTGTGGCTACCCACCCCATCACACTTGGACTGGCATTGCCTCTTTTCCTATCTTATGGTTCAGCAAAGGCAGTGGGTTACGCAGAGGATACAACTCAGCATGTAGAGGTGCGTGGCTGCTTGTAAGCAGGCACACAGCAGCTGGAAGTATTACTGCCAAGCATGACATAATGCCATCAAGTAGCAGCACTCAACGTGGCAGGCATCGGCAGATTCTCAAAGCATCTGCTGCGTGAGTTCACGCTGGGCGTATGTTGCACACATCCTGCATGTAATTCAGGAAATTGTCAAACTGCCTTCATGCAGGAATGGTTCTTGTACAGTACATGGTGGATTGGTTTAGGTGTGCTCTCATCTATTGGCCTGGGGACAGGCATGCACTCCGGTTTGCTGTTTCTGTTTCCACATATGCTCAAGGTGAGGCCAGAGTAGCATACTGTGCCTTAGCCGTGCAGATGTATGGTAACTGACATTCGGCCACGTAATATGCTCAGCCACACAAGTCTGTAGGTCAAGAGCAAGTCACAGTGATGTGCTCTGCGGGGAATTCGCAAAGTTTGGCACTTAACGCCAAGAATCTACATGATTCAATCGTCATGGCAATGCTGTCACCAAAAGATCCATGCAATCTGTTCTTTCGTTGATCTGCACAGGTTTGCTTAGCTGCTGAGACATGCGGCCATGTAGAGTTCAACATTCGGGGTGATGTATGGTACAGCTCTGAGCCTTTTCATTGCGGAGACATCTCACCAGGACATGTCACATACTGGCATATATATCGTAAGGTATGCATACATGACAGTTGCAAGATGTCTTCTGCAACACTCTGCCACCTTCCTGGATGTCTTTGGCCTGCTCTGCTGGATCCACAGCAGACTCACTGTTATTGGCAACGAGCAAATGCCTAATCAGCATCAGAAGGCAGCAATCAACAGTTTAAGTCAGATCATGTTAGTCAGGTCATGTTTGAGTTCTGGTTGGTGTCGCAATGAAATCGTAGGTGGTGGTGACAGCCATGCTTTGGGGTGCTGGCACAGCTATTGGTGAAGTGCCTCCCTACTTCTTGAGCTATAAGGCAGCATCAGCAGGGCGACGCAATGAGATGTTTGATGGGTTGCAAGAATCGTTACAAGCAAATCCAGCAGGAAGTAAGAACTTGATCAGTGAGCTGCTGCTTTGTGCACACAGTTAGATGCCCCAAGTGGTGATCATTGTCACATTACATGGGGTTTTGCATGGTGGAACATGGTCTCAAAAATCCACAGCTGAACAGAGGATTGCAGCTCATCTCACGTTAGTATTGCTGAGAATATCCATCATAAGTATCATGCAATTACCTGCAAGTCAATGACCCAACCTCTAACCCCAGGAGACAGCTGGTTGAAGTAACTCCAGGGCACCACAATGCTGGATCTTGATACTGATGGCAGTTGTGTTGAAACAATGACGGTGTGGTGTCTTCCTTGTTCGCAGACCGGAAACATGGGTTATTCACACAGCTAGCAGCATCCATGCAGGCCTGGATGATGCGTGTGATACAGCAGCACGGCTTTTTGGGTATCCTCCTGCTAGCCAGCTGGCCCAATGCCGCCTTTGATCTGTGTGGCATCTGTTGTGGAGCATTCCTGATGCCTTTCTGGGAATTCTTTGGTGCCACACTCATTGGCAAGGGAGTGTTCAAGGTCTCTGGCCAGGCTTTGTTCTTTGTGGCCCTATTCAGGTATGAAGCCTCGAGAACTAGTGTACACAATAAAACGCCTTGCAGCTGGCATGAGTAGTGCGATGCATGCTGTCACATCTGAACAGCTCTGTGCATGAACAACTAGCTCTCATACATTTTGTGCTTTACCCGCAAATGCCCTTCAGGCAAGCAAGTCGAACTGCCATCATCAGGCTGATCAGCAGACTACTACCGTCTAAGCTTCCGTTCCACTTGGGCACATCAAACGGAGCTCCACCAGCAGAGCTGCTGACAGGGTTCGTTGATAGTCAGATTGCCAAGTTTCAAGCGCGGGTCACAGCTAAGGCAGCTGAACACCGAGCTGAAACACGCTGGTGGTGGCAGCGTATGGTGGGGAAGTTCGCAGCAAACTTCAGGTGACCTGGCTTACCTTCAGCATCAATCTTTCAACTACTCGATGCGGGGTCAACAATGGACTGATATGTGTGCAATGCTGTTGATGACTATTAGCACACTACGCGCAGGGGTTGTGACTGAGTGACAGGACAGTTGGCATGGCATGGTACTACCACTGTTGAGCTGTCTTACATCGGTACACGGCTGGTCCTTTGCATAATGTTGTGTTGTCATGGTGCCAAAGCTTTCACTCACTCTTTGTTCATGACTGTCTTACTCACTGCAGGAGCAAGGAGGCCTTACAGGCTTGGGCGTACAAACAGATACCAGACACAGTGGCAGAAGTATGGGGTTGGCTCATCTTTGTGTTGATTATCATGTTTGCCGTGTCCTGCATCAATACGTTGGCACAAAGCCATAAGGTGTGGTTGATGGAGCAGGAGAATCAGGAAGGCAAAGCAACAAAGGTCAAATCACAGTGACAGCCAATCACAAGTGCAAGATGGTTGGTGATGCACCGAGCAGGTAGCACAGGTCATGATGCAGTCGGTGTTTGATAAGACAGGGGCTGAGCAGCTGTGTAGGAAGAAGGTTCAAACCGTCGCCACCATGCAAGGTCACACCGCCAACCTGCCAGTCGTCAAGTATTGATTACTTGCACACATTGTGAATGTTTTCATGAACACACATCTGTACAGATGTAGATATGTTGCTGAGCAGTGCAAGGTGTCTGATTGCATGTCACTTCAGTCCAGAGATTACTGCTAGAGGTGTTGAAACAACTAAAATGAAAGGGTAATCTTTCACCATGGCGTTGGAGTATTGTCATGTGTTCATTCCTTGTCATCTCCAATGATGAATAGTGACTGTCTGTCATCTTTAAAGATGAAGGGTGTAACAGCTGCATATGCTGCATGTGAAAAAGACAGAATCGACATGCAAGCATGTGTCGTGACCAGGGTTGTATGTAACCATCGCTGACCTGGTTGCTAATACTGCCGGATGATGGAACCTTGGGCAGGGGTCAGATTGATCCTGCAACTCGCATGATGGAGTCACTCATCATGGCACACAGATGTAACTGACACTGATCATCCTTACATCCCAAACGTCTGGCAGCATTGAGAAATATAGTTCATTTCAAATTGGCCGCCAATTGGCAATGTCCCAGATGAAGCCATGCTGGCCTGTACATGTACCATACACTGATATGACCCAGTGCCCAGATTAATATCAAGCGCCGGATAACCTCTATGCAACAATCGAGTACACACTACTGCATGTTTGAGTCACTCATTTGCAATGCACTGCAGTGTGGCATCTCTGCAATCATTGTTGCATGTACTGCACTCCTTGTGAACTAAGCTAGGCTCTGAGCAGATGCATGGCTGTAATTGCTGACGCAATTAGTTCAGCTCATAGACTGCAATGGCACAGGTACCGCATGGGACATACAACCCACCAGTACAGCAGCTGCTCACTGCACACTACATGGGCTGTGATGGGAGACAACGTACCCAGAGACCACACGAAGGTAATCTGACACCACCTGAAACAGTTGAACGGCACCAACATATTGTCATTGCAAAATTGTAAGATTGCTGCACAGCTGACATATGACCAACTGTTCTGGAGCTGTCACAACTACTCGGGACATTGCCAGGCATCCTGCAACCAATTCACTTGTGCTTCTTGCTGCGTGGGCTTGCTGGGCTATCAGCAGCAACTTTTCCGCTGCTGCCACCTTGAGGAAGGAATGTGTGAAGCTGGTCAGCAAACACCTGCAGGGAGCACAATGTGTGGCATGAGCTTTGAGC
>JARWLF010001168.1:0-11126 GCA_029853055.1 Scenedesmus sp. KT-U | reverse complement strand
GAAGACATTGAGGTGAGCTGAATCTGCTTACCAGATCTCTCTGCAGGTGTGGAGAGGTCTGGTTTGTGTATGGAACATTGCAGGGGTCATTCTGCTCATCAATCCTGCTTTCTTAACGCTTGGATGAATACAGCATGAGCAACCTTACTGTTACTGCTTTTGACATGCTGATGGTTCACCATTATCTAGTAGACTGTCCTGCATCATGACGAAGAGCCACTGCATGATGTAGCACCATGCAGCATGTCATAGGCGCTGAACCCCATCTAAACTCGTTTGCACATATCTGTCGCTGCTGTGAATGCGCAGGTTGGTAGCTTCAAGTCCCTGACCACCCAGATGAACAATGTTGCTGGCCCTGGCAGTGCCCTCGAGATGCTCAGCACCTTCTCCATTTCATTTGGCCGTGGCCCTGTTGCTGACACTGCTGCCGAGTCTCTGGTGGCCACTGGCGGCTGGACCTATGACCCCAGCATCAGGGAGACCCGCGGTCAGCATCTGGCAATCACAGGTAAGCACGATGACACCGATGTTTTTCAACATACTGCTGGCATGAGTTCAACTCTGAATCAGCCTGATGTAGTACAGACTGAAACCCCAATTGCTCGTCCAATGCAACCTAAACCTTAAACTTCACTGAATGATTGGCGTCTTGTCACAAGAAGTCGGTTGCTTGATGTTCCTTGCTACCTGCAATTTGGTGGTCTCAGCATAGCAGAAGTGACTCCCGATTGACCATCTCTGGTATTGGAGGCAGCGAAAGCATGGTGTTGGCATATAAGCTGAGATTTGCAAGTGCTGCTGCTGCTGCTGCTGCTCAGGTGGTACTGGCCGCTTCATCGGTGCCATGGGTGAAATCACCATCGAGTCTGGTGCCTTGAATGACGACAGGATGGAGGCAGTGATCGCATTCGCTGTGCCATATGTGAACAAGTAAATGCTAGGAACACATGTATGACCCCTTGATGGATCCGCTTGAGGATTCATGATCATGAATCTGCAAGAGGCCCCGCAGTGATTGATTACTTCAGCACAGACTCTTGAGGCGAGGTGTGCCGTGTGAGACTCAGTGAGTCTTTGTGCTGCACTTCAACGTTATGATTTTCATTTTTGGTGAAGACTGGACTTCATCAATGCATGCAAGAAATCTATCATTGATGGGCTGCATATTTGTGTTGGGCACAGCCTGTGCTGCGATTGAATCGGACCAACAAATGCTCCAAGGTTCAGCTGGCAACTGAAGGTTGTGTTGACTAGCAGCTTGTTTACCAAAGCCTGCAGAAGATGTTTGTGATTGTTTGCTTATTGACTTGACACATAATGGCCATCAACAATGGCCTGCATGAATGCACCATCACTCTTGACAAAGTCAATGTGCAGCAAGCAATCATTGTCAGTGATTGAACCCTTCAAGTTGTCTCAGAGGCATACACTCCCTGGCATCAAACACATTGTGAGTGTTGTGTATCTGTTGCTTATGCACGCATACTTCTATGATTCTTTTAGTCATATTCTGGTGGTTGCCATCACTGAGGTGGCACCTCACTATCTCTGATGCTGCTTGGAGCGCACACCGTGTACTACAGTAGTACTTCCATGTGCTTGCTGGTGTGACTCCTAAGTCGGAAGCTGACACGATTCTAAATGTGTTCTGCAGTCTGTGGATTCATACAGGGTAACAGATCCATTCTGGAATGCTCAGCCGCACAGGCGCCTATATAGTAGAGTCTACCATGTAGAGCAGCAGTTGAACTGCAGCAGCTGCAAAGTGACTTCTTGGTCACCAAGAAGGCTCCCTCTTGGTCTGAAAGAGCACGTCATCAAGCCAGGATATTACATACATTCCTCACGACAGACACTGTGCAAATCACAAGTGAGGTCTAGACCACAGACCTGTGACAAGGACTCTGTAAAGTCTGCCACCGTCACATGAGTCACAACTAAAGGTTCAGGCTTCAGCCAGATGCCCCCATGTCAAACTCAAGACTATCGAGCACTTACATCCATCACTCAGGAACAGCAGACAAAGACAAGCTTCCATAGTAGTAGATACCCTCTCCGGCCACGAGGCCCTTGGGATTCAAACCCTTGGCTGGCTGAGCCAGCCATACACTTTAATACACATCACCCATACATCTGAAACGAACGTGCCCAATGTGTTCCCGATAAGCTGCGAGGCCTCCACAGGCATAGACTGAGCGTGAAATGCCAAGGTCCGCTAAATATGTGCCACGAACGTTGATTCCTCCACTGACCACAGCGGTTGTACGATGGTGGAACCACTGCATTCATGATGAACTGCCATACACTGCCCTTTGACACAGATGCCTGCTTGCTGTTGTGCATGTAACACAGAAGCGACACAAAGCAGAATGGCACTGGTCGTGGACAGGATGATGGGCAGATAGCACAGATACCATAACAAGCCAGGAAGAAAGAGGATACAGAGGAAGCGCAGTACACTGAATGAAAACTGCATTGCACAAGCATTTCATAGAACCATGATCGGCCAGCTGAAAGCCCACGTTCAGAAACATCCACGCTTTCAAGAACCTGCCAACTGCTCAAAAATCCAACCACACTGCAGACAGCATACAGCAGATGATGGTCACCTGCTTGCTTGTATAAGCAACACACTTGCACACTGAATATCCACAAGATCTCACCAAAGAACGACCCTTGATACAGACCTTGTGAGCACTACGCCTAAGAGACCAACTACACATGACAACAACAACCAAAAAACCACACAATGTCAAACTAGCAGGGATACAGCGACCTGAGTGGTCTGTGATTTGCAACATTTATAGAAAGTCATTCTGCCCTGACATCCCACTTCATGCTGTATAGAACCCCCGATATCACAGAGCACAACCCCTACTCTACAGACAAGCCTTCTGCTGCCAGCTTCTTCCTCCTACTTGCCAGATCTTGAGCAATGCGCTTTGTGTCCTGACATGCATGCATGGTCCTGACATGCTCAACCTCATCGTCTCTGATATTGTTGAACACATCCAGCAGGTTGTTACAGGCAGGTCGGCGCAAGGGGGCATCAGGACCACTGCAGGTCTGCAGCTCGTCAAACTGCACGCGGCAGCAAATAGGGCAACACAGCAGCAGCTGGTTCCATTAGAGCTTCAAGTGCACGTTGATATGTTGATCTCATGCATCATGATGGGTGCTCACTGAGCACACCCAGGGTTGCACAGACACACACAGTATGACTTAATCAAAAAAGCAGATGTTGCTAGGGGGAGTGACAGGGTTCACAGCACATGAAGCAACAAGACCAGATCGCAACAAGCTGTAGCAACTTACGATGTAGAGGTCTTGGTTGCGGTAGTAAGCTGCAGCCACCATTGGTGGTGGCAAGCTCTTCAGCAGCTCCTGGTTTGTCTCCACAAACTGCTCATAAGTGTCTGTAGCATGCAATTCTACCAGCTCACTGAAGGCGTAAGCCATCTTGGGTGAGAACAGGTACATGATGATTAGCACCCAGTAGTACAGCAGAGCTGCATGCTCAGCAATGAAGCGATCAAACCAGAGCTGGTCACCCCCTAGGGACTCCATGATCTGCGCAAAGTCATTACAACATACGAAGGCAGTGAGCAGCACAATCCCAAGAACCAGTCCGCCTCAATACACTTCACCTGATGCGAATGATATGGCGTCAAGCAGTAGACCCTGCCTGTAGCAAGCCAGGAGGTCCACCCCAAGCACAACTGCTGTCTTTGAACACTAAGGCGCTACAGACCAAAACAACCACCCAGCTACATACCTGCAGGTGGTGAAGTTCATTCCATTCCTCAGCAAAGTGCACCCTGCGCAGCTCAGCACCTGCCCTCCAGAACCCCAAGCTCTCATACAGATGGAGGATTGAGATGTAGGCAAAGTAAGGGATGCGGGCAACAGTCTCCAGCACCCAGAACCGCTGAATTGGCCTGCAGAGGCAGACACAGTCACAGTCAGTGATGCTACTGCACTGATCTATGGGGGACAGTAGACCATTAGCAACCAGCGCACGGTTGGCGAAAGACTCGACAACTCTGGGACAACACCAGCACAACACATATAGTCATAGAACATCTGAGTGACATACCACTAGGTGTTGGTGGCCCTACCTGTTGGCAAAGCACACATCCAGCATGACGCACAACACCCAGAAGGGTGCCTTGATATACCAGGGTGCATCGACATCACCAGTAGCCTGCTTGCGCTTTTCCTCACGTGCCCATACATCAGCATCATTGAGCTTGAGCTGGCGCAACTTGTCCCTGATCTGCAAAATGAGACATACAGCGTACCTCTATCAACCCTAGACAAACATGAACGTGCATGAGCAATATCATGGCTATTCTTTGCTCACTCCCAACTCTGGCAACCACAAAAACCTGCAAACACTAAGTCAACTACTCTTGACATGAGTGCGGCTCTGACCTGCTAAGGTGCTTGCAAACACACTGGGGACTAGTGCTCACCTCCCTGCACTCAGCGTTCAAGCAGCCATCCTCATCCCTGACCTGCTCAGGGACTTCTGCTGGCTGCAGCTCAGGCAACACTTTGTTCCCTTCTAACCAGCTGTCAACAGCAGACAAACCTCGCACCAGGGTGTTGCCTGCAGCTCCAGCAATCTGTAATCATACAGGTGTACACACATGCAGGATTAGGTAGAACCAAGAATCTCTGACATCAGTTGCCATATGCTGCACTGACCCCTTCATAACCACATGGTTCCTTTGATATGCAGCATGGTGTATCAGATCAGAGATCTGATATCTCTATAGACCATGAATATGTGGAATAACGCCAGGCAAAAATCTCCTGCTGCTGCAAAACCGCCTCTCTTTGCATCCATGCACAGCTGTTGCATCCATGCACAGCTGTTGTGGATTTTGTGCTTGCATGCTGCAAGCTTACTGCGAACTCCAACGACAGCAATAAGCTCACCTTGGCGACGAAATTTGGGGGCGCCTCCATAGCTTGATACTCATTGTAGCGGACCGAACGGCGCAGCGCAGCCAACTCATGTTGAAAGTTGTTACCAGCCTACAGCAGAGGTGACATAGATGGCCAGAGTTCAATAAGCCATGGAGTGGATGCCATGCAGCCAGGGTCTCCAGCACGATGGCTGCTGCTGGTTGGCAGGAGTTCATCATGTTTGACACACTACTAGCAACAAGTCCACTGCGTGATGCACTGTCCACTGTGTGATGTGCTGTTGTACTTATGCATGAACTCCCCACATGTGACACCCATGCGAGGAACTCACCATTACAAAGACATTCTCGGGAACCTCCCCATAACTGTCCTGGTACATTCTTCCAGCACCTGCCCTAAAACCATAATCACAACACATGACTTGAATCATCTCTCCGTCTCTGTCGATGAAGACTCTGCAGTTGTCCAGGCTCTGCTGATCAGGAGCTTCATGGCGGCCTTGCCTGCAGACAAACACACTGCAGTGTGAGATACCGGGCACTTCAGTGCTAAGACTAAACTGCTTGGTCACATCCTGTGCAGCTCCTGCTGCATCATCTTTATTATTAGGCTTCGCATGATCCTGCACATCTACTGCTGTGGGCACTTACTGCGATGGAGGTCTCGCGGGTGTTGCGACGCACTGGATCCGCTGTATACCTCTGCATGATACATACGTATACGAAATGACTACTCAAGCTTGGCATCTGGTGATAGCGTGCAGTCCAACAGCAGGTCAAGCGGGGCCTTGCGAAAGTCACGGGCCCCGGGATCATCTGGTTTGCTTGAAACACTCTGTGTCAGCCAAACTGACCCACCTTGACAATCTGATTGCACTGGGTCTGCAACAATAGCCAGTCTTTACACGCTGACCAAGGCATGGTGCTGCCGACATGCTGCGCATGTTCATACACGACGATATAAGGTTTGTTGACAATTGATCTGCTTGACACCTGCTGATCAGCTAACAGAACTCAGCTGCTGGTGTCGCAGTCGTGCTGATATCGGCAAGAGTGCACCGCAGCGCACACTATCCTCTGTCTGGAACTTACAAACGTACTTTGAGGCAAAAGCATATCCTGCAGGCGTACCAAGGGGTGCACGGGGGTCTTGGTTACAAGGTGTCAGTTGCGGCAGATCACAGCAGGAGATACAGCAGGAAATATCAGTCGCGGGACTCGCCCATCCTGTGCATGACAGTTGGTTACGCTCAATGCTGCAAATGACATTCTATTGACGCCTTCTGCTCCCATACACATAACGCGAAGGGGTTCCCACCCCGAGGCAGTGTGCTGCATGCATCAGCGCTGGGGAGTTGCAATGTAGCCTACCGTACATGCTGGTTCAATGTATCACCTGAGTCAGACTTCTGCCTCTCGATATTACTCTGTGCTGCATCACTGAGGAAGTTGCACGTGGCAAGGCGTGTCGAACCAAGCCCCCCTCCCCGGGCTGGTGGAACAGCAGAGCATGTATTGCCTGTAGACTGCAGCAGGAAGTAAGGAAGATACTCTCTCAGAGTGGCAGGAACAGTCATGGTAGTACTTACCCTCTCTGGCCACGAGGCCCTTGGAATTTCAGAATGCCAACTTTGGCAAAGGCCAGTGTCAGTGCCCGCACTGCAGTTGAGCTAGCAGGTAAGTACCAGGATTGGGACGAGAAGGTAGCGCATGGGCGAAGTCGAGTAACAGCCAGCATGAACTCTACACTACTAGTATAATGATTATGGAGTCAGTACACATCAGTTACATTACGCACAATGGTCTTTAGCACCCTCGCCATACATGGCTATTTGATGATACACACTGGGCCAGTCCACAGCAGCATAATTTTGCAACTGCATTGTCCTCATGTAAACACCACAACATCACCTGTGTTGCCCAATACAGGACATCCCATAAGGACTCCCATAAGGAAGGACGGTAGCGTTAACGTTGCAGAGCCATGATCTGCATCCAAAGCCATCCGATGGCCCGGGGCCAGCTGGTTGCTGTTGCTGTCAGGGAACGGAGTCACAAACACTTCATACCATCAACTGATCAGCTGCCTGGTACTGTTCTGGCAGCAAAACATGCACCACGACACCTTCAGCTGCCATGCAGCAGTCCCTGCATATCTGCCTTGACGTCAACAGTTTGCCAGATGCACATGCAGGACAATGGGAAGCTTGAGTTGATCAGCATGTTGAAATCAGTTAGTGACAGATACAACACTGTAACACTTCTAATATTGGCAGTTCCTAGTAGTACAAGTATGCAAGCCATCATGCACTCTTCAAGGTGATAGTGCCCTGTGCCGAGAAACCTGGGTCTGACAACCAACAGCATATGACATACATATGATGTAGGGCGGCAGCATGCGCCACTGTGCGTGCAATCTGCCAACATGATGTACCGTACAATGACTGTAACAACCTACTCAGCGACACTTCAAAAAAGATACCGTATCGTTTGAAACGATGCAGGATACTAAGCGACCTACAGTTGATATACCTTGACTCAGCTGCAAGATGTACTGTCGAACAAAAGCAGACACTGATCCAGCATCTGCTTACTAGAGTATAACACATGAAGCCTGAATGCTCGGATAACACCACATGCCATTTGCCCCATCTTCCAACTCCTTGATATTCTGTGCAATTGATGTGTACATTGACCAGCTGCAGCGGCACCCTTGCTGATGCTGGGTACAACACGCCCGCAAGCTCATCGAGACAATCAGAACCACACACGCATACTGCCTTGCCAGCGAGCACCAGCAAACTGCCCGTAAAGTCATGTAAGTCGACTGTATCTGCAGCTCAGCTTGTGTGGAAACAAAGGGGCCGCTCCCAGGTCGCTAACATAATAAATCAACAGACACTAGACAGGGGTGCATATCAGCTTTCCTGGAGACAAGCAATTCACATACAATGCAACCATACCATCTTACGCAAAGCAGTAAGTGTTGCACACTGTGGTCCTGAGCACTGTTTTGTGACAAGGGGTCACTAGCTGTTAGTACACCTTCTGTTGATGGAGAGATGGCTGCAGAACCAACCACAGCCTGCTGCATCCAACAGTCTGCTCATACTACGGTACACACAAGGAATCTGTCCAAGCAGGCAACCTGTCCAAGCACCACACCACAAGTAACTGCTACAGCTGTCCACTACGTGTGGAATGGTTCATCCTCAAATGAGACGCCTGACTACACACCCGCCTGTGCAGCTATAATCTCCAAAGAAGCACACAAACAAATCACAACACAATCTGTGACATCTGAAGGCACTTCACTACTCTGTAGTAGTTCGCACAATGGGAGTGGCACCAGAACCAACACCAACAGTACAAATAGTGGTAGCTAGTCAACAAAGCAGGATACTGTGCCTCATGAAGTCAATGTAGGCACTGCTGCACACCAACAATCACCCATTAGCAGACTCATCTGCTTGATGTACTACAATGTCACGGGACACACACTTGACCTTAGCGTCTAACAATCTCAATATGGCAATGCACCTGTGCATTAGTAGCTTGCCCAGGCAAGGAAGCAGGTCACAACAACGATGCTTCCGCAGCTTCAGTAGTACCCTGGCGCAGGTCTCCTCACTCTACTCGAGGGCGCTGTGCTAAACTACAGGCAGATGCCGTCCTGCAACTATACCCACGAGGTTCTCAGAGCACTGTACCACAAGCGGAGAAATCACCCACAACAGCTGATGTGCCACTAGCACTGTGTGCTTTGGCTGCAAGCTCAAGTCACCTCTGCATAATGCAATACTTTCCACAAGTGGTATAGCTTCCTTGCACCATGTCTACCATGATTCATCCATTGCACGAAGATCAACCTGTTGTAATCGTACATCGCACTTGGCAAGGCACATGGGTTCTGATCACAACATTCACAAGACCACCATCTATATTACAAGTAGTCAACACACCTGCTAAGGATGAAGGCTCAACTCCTGAACATGCACATACCCCATCAGGTGCTGCAGCATATGTGAAGGAACGAGATGATAATCCTTGGCAAACAAGACATCAGCCTGTATACAGCTGCTGCATGTCACTATGCCAAAACCTCCAGGCACCAAGCACACAGACACCCAACATCCTATAAGACACATGTGTGCAACTTATTTTGCATGCAATTGTCCAATCAAGTGGACCATAGCGGAAGACATACAACCCAGAAGAGCGCCTTGACACAATCACAACACCACACACAGGCACAGTCAACACACATAAAGCATAAACAACACACACTTTACAAGCTGGAAGGCAAAGGGCCCTGTACAGCAAACCTTCCATATTGAAGCTTGGGGTCATATGGTGGCACAGGGCACCCCAGATGAACATCACACACGTACTACAACTGAGGCATGATGCTTAACAGCTGAGTCTACAACACAACAATCTGGTGGCACCTAGTCTGACAGAGAGAGCCTGTTGGGTCTGAGTCAGCAGCAAATGCACAAACACCCCTGGACCTTGATCCTTGAGCACAAGAGGTGTCCAGCAACATACTGGTGCAACCTTCATGTCTGCCTGACTAGAGGACAATTGTGTGGTACATCTCACCAACCTTCAAATCCACACACCACCACCAGTGAGTGCACCTCTTGTACACCATGCATGCTGCAGATGCTTGTGTGGGCTCAAAGAGCCGCATTTATGCCCACTGTCGCATTGATCGCTGATAAACATGCCTACAGCAACACTGGTAGTACACAACAGCTAAAACTGGTACTGCAGAGATAACACTCCTTGTGTGCTTCAAGCAACGACCTACAAAGCATACACCTGTCAGAAGAAAGACCCAAGCTTCACCATCACAACCAGTTTCACCATCACGACCATATAGCCTACAAACTGCAACAGTGAGCACCCATAGACCGGTCATGGTCTGACCTACAAGCTTGCACACTCATGGAGTAGCACATGTAAGCACTGTACTTCAAGGAACCACACAGCCTGCTCTGAGCTCCACTGCAACACTACATGATAACTCATGCTATGCACCGTAAAAGCACTGCCACAGAAGACACGATGCTCAGGGCCGACAACAAACAATACCACATCATGTCATCAGAAGACAACAAGAGGGTGAACGCACACTTGAGCCATAACAGGGGTACCACAGTAAGCCAGTCCTTGACTCTATGACAACTGGTGATGACCACATGCATGCAATGTGTGTGTGTTGGGTATGCAGTGGTTACCACTGACACACTGTCGCTCCTTCACAACAATCCTGCTGACGAAGCCTGACCAGGGGTAGAAGCTGAGAACACAGCTGTATGCAATGATGCAGTGAACAATATACCATGCAGCACAGCATACATGAGGTGCTCCAACCCCTGCAGCCTTCAGGAATAAAGGAAGTTGCTCCTGTCCAGTTTGTATGCTCAAGCATCATCACACCATGCAGGGTCTGCACTGGACAACTTAACAACAGTTGCAGCCTGAGCATCTGACTGAAATTCGCCCCTGTGCTGGTGCCAGTCCAATCGGCTGGCTGTCACCATGAACAGCTTCATAAGCTGGGAGGCAGCAGGGGAAGCAAGTGCATGGAGTATCTGCGAGCTACCTATGGGTTCCTGCACTGCCTACACCAGCAACTCATGGTCGTCATGACATGCTGTGTAGCTGCTGCACAGTGATGCAAGCCACAGTGCTGCAATCCCAAGGACCCATGCTTCTAGAGTCAACAATAGACAAAAGACTTGTGCACAGCAAGCAATATGCAGCTAAGCAAAACATTAGAGGAGGCATATCAATGTGTGCAGCGCGTTGCTGTTGCAAGCCCTGACTGCACCAACAGCCGATAGCCACAACACGCATGCAGTGCACAAGCATCAAAGTATGTAGCATGCTATACAGCTGCTCACGTGCACATGGTGAGCACAAGAAGGCGATGCTGCTTTGACGATGAAGGGTACTGCATATGCTTCAGCTGCTGCGATGTGATTGTGCTATGGGCGCCTCTGAACAAATCACCCGCCGATAGTATGCCCAATCACATTATGCAACTGCAAGCAACACATACACAAGCACCAAACACCGCGACACATTGGAGCCTACAACACATTGCAACAGCATACGACAGCACCTGAAGTTGTTCTCCTGGCATACTGGGCACGCAGGGCTGCTGCCACACCCAGGGTA
>JARWLF010001167.1:0-11127 GCA_029853055.1 Scenedesmus sp. KT-U | reverse complement strand
GCAGATGCCAGCAGCAGACAGTCAGCCCCAGCCAAGCGCAGAGATGTACCAGCAGCCATAGGTGAAGGTGGCAGTGGTGGTGGTGGTGGTAATGGGGGTGGTGACCTATCTGATGGTGCCCGAGCAAGTGAGTATGATGTGGAGGCTGGCGACTACAGAGATGTAGAAGAGTCTGAGTCTGACGAGGAAGATGGGGCAAGTAACGAGTTGGCAGACGAAATTGCTTATGACGAGGAACAAGTCCTGTCATACAACATCACCGTGGTGAGATATGCAAAGGTTTATGCTTGTCGTGCTTGTTGCAGGCGGCTTGCAGAGGCATGTGTAGCAGCTTGTCACGCCATAGGCAAACGACGCTGTGACTCATGTTGCAGCTCATGCCACAATCATGGCTGCAGCCATGATTGTGTTGATCTCTAATTGCTGGTTGCTGCTGCTGCTGTTTACAGAAGCACAAGCTTGGTACTGGCCTTGCACCGTGCGATCGGATCGACCTTCCCAGCAGCCTGGTACAAGTGGCCAAGATCAGAATCCCACCAACTGCCGAGAGGCTAACAGTCCATGTAAAGAAGATCTACACGCCTGCGGAGTTCGAGGCAGCAAATCGTACAGGTGAGGCTGCGCGGTTGTAGTGTTGTGGCCAGCGTGCTGAGGCTGCATAAATAGCCTGTTGCACACCACTTCAGTACAACTGGAGTATGATACTAGTGGCATCACCATCATTGTACTTATGGTTGTATGTGTGCCTTGTCTCTCAAGCTTCTCAGTAGGCAATATGTTCCGAACATAGTTGAACTCCCTAAACCCTAGTTGTTGCCTGCATGTGCAGAGGCCAGAGTCAAAGAGCAGCTTGCCTATATAGAAGCTCAAGGGCGCGATGAAGGCAAGGCTGGGTACGTCTTAGACGGCATCAAGTGGCGCAAACTGAAGATGATGAAGTCTGCAAAACATGCTTGGATCTCTCAGATGGCTGTCGCGCCCTTGAGGCTTGGTCAGGCGCCCAAGTTCACATTAACAGTGACGGATGTGATGCCAGAAGGAGTCAGCAAGGACCGACCTGTGACGGCCTTCTTGACTGACATGAGGGAGGTTGTGGTGTTCAGGCCTAGGAACCATGCAGCAGAACAGCTTGCAGCCCCTGCTGCGGCTGCTCAGGAGGCCTCCAACTTGGGAACGCCCAAAGGACCCAACATGATGAGTTGTGTCTGGCCCTGTTGTGCTGTTCAAACGGGCATGATGCAGCAACTTCAGTGCCCTGCTAGCATACTGCTGGTGACAACAGCTGCTACTGCAGTTTGTGGAGCTAATGACCTCTGCGACATTGCTCTGGTTATGCATGAAGCCCAGCTGCCACTTCGATTGACACTGTGACACATATGTGAGCCGTAGTAAGTTATAGGTCTTGGTGCCAGATGAGTGACAATAAATGACCAACTGAGATTTTTTGTCTGATCATGCAATGCCTACTGATGCAACCTTCATGACTGACATACCTGTATCATGCCTTGGACAGGTCGTAAACTTTGCTCCGAGGCAGATGGTGGGAACTAGGCGGCAGCAGGAGTCACAGAATGACAAGGCACCTGCCAACATGCCAGCAGCTAGGACCTTCAGAGCACCTACACCAGGCAATGTGAGTTTCTTCCGACCCTGCCCTACTGTTGATATATACTTTACAATCATAAACCCGAGGCTGCTGGGGCTTCTGCAGCTTCTGGAACACTGCTGAACATCACAACCTGGCTGTCACAAGGCTTTATGATGATGTCCTGCTGGCTTCTTCATCTTGTGACAGATATACATATGTTCTATCCATCATACATAATCAGCTGTCAGCTCCATCAAAACATTCCCTTCATTCGCATGAGGCCTGCTGCTGTAGCTCTGATGAGATCATGTGTACATGCTGTGACTGACAGGTTGACTGTGATGATGATCCCCAAGAGGAGGTACATGATGTCTGCAAGCAGCAGCAGCAGCTTGCTGATGACCATGAGCTACATCATTCTTGGGCTGCTTTTGGTCAGCAGCCACTTGAGCAGGTCTGTTGTGGTTCGCAAGTGCCTGCTTTGCTTGTTACCTGGCTCCTGAAGAAACTGCTTGTGGCATCTGGGGTGTGATAGGAAAGCAGGCCCTGTCTTGACGACACCTGGTTCGGGTCTTGTCACCTGATGTTGCCATCAGTGCATTGCCTTGTCAGAAGTTCACTGAGTTTACATGATGTTTATAGTTGTGACCTATCAATGACGAATCACAATCTGCTGATGAACAGGATGCTGGAGCTGCTAAGCAGGAGACTTTGACACTTGAACAAGAGCAGCAGCAGCACCACGACAATCTGTTGGAGGATGGCAGTAGTGGGCAGTCCAGGCATCACGAGCAGCAGCAGCTGAGAGCAGGTGATGTTATGCTCTTTGGCAGTGATGTCACCAGAGATGGGTCAACACACCCTGCAAATGGTCGGCGCAGTGGCAGTGTGCAGCTCAAAACTGCTGCTGTCAACAGCATGCACGTGGCAGCACAAGCAGCTGCTGCCAGCACAAGTCGTGCAGCAACTTCATCTGCAGGGCCTCAGGTTCGCTCAGCACTCTCAAGCAAGTCTCGCCGGAAGCAACCTGACTCAAAGTCAAGGCTCAAGCAGCCAGCAGTGCCATATAGAAGCATAGACCAGAGCCAGCAGCAGCAGCAGCACTCAGGGTTGCAGGTCCTGCCCACTGGGCATATTGGCAAGATGCATCAGACAGCAGCGACTGGTGACGCTGTGACTAAGTTGCACAATGACCTGGATGTTGGTGTGGTGCATCCAATACTTACTAGCAGTAGCTTGATGGAGCAACAGCAACTAGGCTTTGACAGTGGCTCTGCTGGCTGCACACCGAAAGCAGCAATGGCTGGTGCTGCTGGTACCAGCACTGACTCCCTGACTGCCCAAGATCGTCAGCAGGCACCTTCAGCGCCACCACCGCAGACACAGTCTGTTCAGGGCAGTAGGGAGCATCAACAGCAACCCCGGCTTGATGTGGATGCCCCTGCACAGAAGACAGATGTAGGTAGAAGCAATGTAGCTGCTCCAACAGTCTTGGGCAGCACAGCAGCAGAACACTTTGGTCAACATGACAGGCAGGTGCAGCTGCAGCCATCCCAGCAGCAACATCATGTCGGTGTTCTTCCACAGCCACACACCTCAGGCGCTGCAGTAAAACCTGTCACAGGTAGTGATGTAGGTGCTGATACAGCAGCTGGCGACGAACAGCAGCAGCTCCTTCAGTGTAGTCTGGGTGATATGCTGTTGGCTGGTTATGACCAGACGACCTTCCTCTGTCGGGTCAGCAGCATTTTGCTGGAGCTGGACCTGCTGCAAAAAGACGAAGTTCTGAGGATTCAAGAGGTTGAAGTGGTCGCAGGCTACAATGGTAACAGCATTCTTCTGCAAAGTTTGTGTGATAGGTGCAAGTTGGTTTGCGGTGCAGCAAGTGGACACCAGATGCGCTTAGTGGCGCATCACACTCGGCAGCTGCTGAAGTTGGCCACTAACTACAGGCTGGAGTATGCACCATGAGCCTCAGCTTGAAGCCTGAAGTCCCGGGTTGTATGATTGTCTACAGATTGTTTGACTAGATAAATACACTAACAACAGTCAGCAGTGTACATGTACTGCTGCAAAGCTTTACAGATGGCTTTGGTGTTGAGGGTGGACTCAGCTGCGGTCCGTCTAATGGGTAGCAGGAGCTTCCAGCTTTTGATTCACAAACCCTAGGTATGCAGTCATACACCGTTTTTAGTTGCAGCAGCAGCAGTATATAGCAAGAGAGTTAGCTTGAGAGGTTGCGATGCAATCAGGCCAACTGCTGATCACTTGCTTAGGACTGCATGCATGCCAGCCTGTGTATTGTCAGCTGCTAGTCATTTGGATAGGACTGCAGGCATACCAAGCTTTCGCTGATTGGTGAGACTTTTCTGGGTAGGACTGCATGCATGATATTGTGTGTTCTTTGGCGATGTAAGATTGTTTCTCAGCAGATGCACGTGAGCAGATGCACGTGAGATCATGGTATTTGATTTCCTCTGAATGCTTACTCATGAATCATTGTGCTGCTGCATGGTTGGTGTGTCTCATTAGATGCCAGTCAGATCGAGTCACTCTGCCCTGGCCTGTTTTTTTGAGCTGAGTATACCTTTTCTTGCAGTCAACTGTGCGTTAAGCATGTACAGATTGGAAAAAGACTCCTGCAAGGACTTGGAGCTCCTGCCTGATGTGTGTGACACCCTGATGGATGCTTTTGTAGTGGGTTTGCGGTGTGTGTTGTGCTGTGCCTCAGTGCTGTAGGTGTTTACCACTGTTGCCAACTACGGTAGTCTGTGGTGCCTTGCCCTTTGTCAGTCGCCTTGTTGCTTTGCTTGCTGGTCTTTCTAGCTTAGTTCGTGCTTAGGTCTGTTTTGCACTTGCGCCTGAGAGTGCTGGTCTGATTATGCTCACCAGCACTGGCAGCGCTTATTGCTTGTGAGCTGGTTACCCGCTAGCTTACATGCTGTTGTAGGGTTGGGTACCCTGACAACCTCGGTGCTTGGCTATATGCATTTCTGCCTCCCCCCAGAGGACATTCGCCCAAGGGCCGGAAGGCCGGAGCGGGTTGCACTTTTTCTTCCTTTGCCTGCATGTTGCCTTCTATGTCCTGCTTGTTGTGGGGCTGTGCTACATCGTGGCTCAGTCTTGCTGGGGAGGGGGAGAAGCTGGGTGTTACTTGAGGTATCTGCACCGTGCATATGGCATGCCTTGTTATCATTCTGAGCTACGCTGGTCCATAGTGGTCAAAGGTGGTATGAAGATATGCTGTTGGTGACCACCAACAGCTTGATGAAGCTTGCAGTTTAACGACTTAAAGTCACATTGACTGAGTCAGCTGCAGATTACGAGAAGCTAGTGTTCCAAAATAGTCAGCAGTGATGTCATATCGAAGTGATAATCTCTCAGCATGTTGAGCTGTGGCTATGAGGGCCCCCCCCCAGGTTGCGCCAGTTGCATTGTTGTTACATGTCACTGTGATGGTGACTTGACAGCTCTGGCTATAAACTGAAGTGATTGTGTCAGTCCTGGACACAAAACACACGTGGTAACAGTAGATACACTGATTCGAGCAGCAATGAATCTTCGGGATGATAATTGTCAGGGAGTTACGACGGTCGGATGATGCTCTATCGTAATCCACATTTGATTCCTCAGCAGTGCCCATTATTACCGATGTTCTATACCAATTGCAAGTCATACCGTCACGTGCAGATTTTCAGAGATTGCTGCGGATCTGCAGCATGCAAGCATACCGTGTTTGATTCAGCTGTACATTCAAACCAGCAATTCTGATCATAACATAAGTGCTGTCCTCATTCCAGAATGCATTGACTGTCTGTGCTACAAGTTTCATCAAATCAAAAGTTCTGTCCGTAGTCAGGCAAGTCCTGCTTCACAATTGGTTGACAACAATTTGTTGACAAGGCGCCTAGCCAACTGCAGATACAAGCGGTTTCATCTGCAGTCCAACTACCGGGCTACAGGGCTACCAGATAGCGGCTAACAATCGCTCTGGCTTGAACACAACACTGGCAAGATCATGCGATGGGCTTCACTACCTTGGTTGCTTGTGACAGGTGGTGCGGAGGTCTTCTTATCCAAGAGTGCTGCTATGCATCACTTTCTGAATTCAAATACGCCAGTGATAGTCCACAGGCAGAGTGATAGGTTACTGCTTCAGACACTCCGCCAGCGTGACAGGTGCTGGTGCTGTCTCCTGCCCATATGACTTTCAAGCTGCTTGGTACTGTGTGGTGCGGGTGTAACCTGAGTAGCTTGTGGCGCTGCTGTCCTCATTGCTGCCGTGTCGTGGTTGCTTTGGTCGCCCATCAAGATGACCACAGCTACTGCTAGACCACCAGCTCACAGTACCTGGCAGTCTGTTGCTGGAATCTCACGTTCATCCTGCTCTTTACATCCAGTCGGTTCTTGGGTATCTGGTCTTGGTGGGATCGGTGCAGCAGTAGGCAACAGCGCAAGCTGGTTCCTGCAACCGCAGGATATGCAGGGTGCAGGCAGCAGTAGATTTTGGTCAGTCCCCTGAAACAAGTTTGATGATGTTGCAGGGTGCACATGCAGATTGTAATGATCGGATTCGAGCCTTTGACCCAAGATGGCAGTTGCAGGCAGAGCATGCACACAGTGTCATCTGCAGCAGCAAAACATACGCTGCAGATCAATCCAGGGTTCTGTTGGGAACTGATTCACATAACAACAGCAGGTATCAGGTCAACTCATGTGTGACCACAACAACGTACACTTGATGCACCACCATGCTGTGATCACCTGCATTTGTAAGTTCAGCTGTTGCGTCTCTGATGCTTGTCTCATCTGCTACAAAGTAGAGCAGAATCTCTCTGCTTGTTGATGAGTTCGCCACATGACTGATCCCAATGCGGCTACCAGCCATTGCCTTGACAGAGGGATCAACCTACTTGGCTGACTGTCTGGCAGTGATAGCAGCTGTGGTTGACTGCTCCCACACATGCTTTGTACCTCGGCATCTTTGCGCAATGAGCTGGACAACATGGTCTCTCACCTGCAGACATGCACCAGACGGCAGCAATGACAGCCATGGCAGTGTCAATATAATCACCAACCACAGCAGACTGTCATGCAAAGTTATCAGCTTCACTGCTATGGCCAGCTAATCATCCTTCATCGGCATCATACCCTGTTCAGATATCTGTCTACTTCCGTATGCTCTGCCTGTCACTACTGATGAGCTGCACTCACCCCTGCCATCTGCAGCCGCAGAGAGCCTCCGGAGTTGCACCATCACTGATAGCACTGCTGTCTGCACCGCTGTTGCCCTGAGCGCTGTTGCCTGCATGGAGCCAGACGATAAGCACACTCAGTATACCACACACTGGATGGTGAATGGAGACATCAACACCTTGCAAGCTACACATCAATGCTGCCGTGTACCAAATGAGTGTACAGGCAGTACACACTGCATATCGGCTGGCATGCAACTGCACAAGCCCTGATGTCTACCCAAGCTCTGCCATATCCAATTCATTCAGAAAGCGAGCTACATGTGGCTGTAAATCTGATTCTTGTAGGCTGTAGTACCATTCCACGATACCACTGCCAATGTGCTCTGCGAGTCGCGACTGTACTGCTATCTTGTGCTTCGAACTGCTGTCTGCGCAGCTTTGAGAGCATTAGCTACCTGATCTGTCTCTTTGCAACACCAACAATGCGGGCTCGCTTGTTGGTACCAAAAATCAAGCGCCTTGCAAAAGACAAGGTCAGCATACTGCGACTGCGAGGTCAAATGCACAAGCAGTGGCAGGGCAGAATTATCGGTTGCATTCAGAAGTGCAGGAATTGCTGCTACCACTGGCAGTTCATCTCCTCAGACTCCCTGTTGCAGACTGATCATATTTAAGTAACACTGAGTCACCAGTGCACATGCAGGTGCAGTGCGGCACGATCCCACACTGAGATGCATGATTCAAGTCAAAGTAGACAGCTGGGGCTGCAGCATACTTCCTTTGGATCTACCACCTACATGTTGTCTGCTGCTGCATGGCTGCCTCACAAGCCGGATTCACTGCGCTGCGGATGGGACTAGAAATGACTGCTTAGCTGGAGGTTGTGCTTGAGCTGACGATTGCTGCTTGAATCCTGTTGCAGCTGATGCGGATAGCTGCTGCAGCCGAAACTGTATCCTGCTACCTTGGTATGGTCCAAGTTCACGATCGTCAGTAGTGGCTGTTATGTATGGGTGCGTTATGTAGGGCTCCAGGCGAATAGTACAGCAGCAGGTACTGCTTTGCTGAGAGCATGTTGGTGCTGCTGCGATCCGATCTCGATGGTTACTACGCTGAAGTAGGTACATGGCTGATGAATCTTCTGGTAAGTTGCACACTGATTTACCAAAAGGCTGGCATGACCGAACCAACTGCGGTGAGGTGCAGCAATGTTGCCATTATCAGCCATCAACGGCTGATTGTGATGGCCCTGCTTCGCGGCTTGTCTCTAGAGAGCCGCACACCCACGCAGATACTACATTCATGATAGTGTTTCTGGACTTGCTCGGCGCGTTACACTTCAGTACAGTATAGGTAGCAGGGCGTCAACCTCACTGAGCAAACGGAAGGCAAGTCGTACCATGACACAATAGGCAACCAGATTCGATCAACTACAAATTACACTGAGTGTCTTGTTGCATGCCCATGGGTGACAACTGGTGAATCCGGCACTGCCGGGCAGGACCCGAACCTGACAAAATGCACACCCAGTACGCACCAGCAGCTGCTTGTAATGGAAACAAGAACACGCTGACCTGCTTCAACATTCAGTGGCCTCTGTAGCAGTTGCAGCTGGTCAAAATCTGGCACGACTGCAGGAGTGGCAGCACCCCGGATTGCAAATAGTGAAGATTACACCATTATGCTGTATGCTATCTTGACCAAACCGCATGTACATCTGCGTGATTGGTACTTCAAAGAAAATAAGCAGTTACAGATACGGATGCGACGTTGACTCAGCAGAAACCATGCCACTGTGCTGTACAACACTTCTGGATGTGTTCTGCCACCTGCATACAGCAATTAGCAACCAACACACCATGTTCTGCTGCACCAGCAACTCCGCAATGCATTTGAAACTATAGATGCATCATGCAACTGTGCCTGCTGCACCAGGATATAGGATAACCCTCACTGACTACTACCGTGCAGGTCTGCCTACCAATCACTGCCACCTGTGCCAACAACCAGCTTGCCTGAGCTGCTTGTGACCGTCCTTCCCTTGTCAATTGACAGCTTCAGATGCAGGTTGTCACAGTTTCTCTACAAACTGCTGAAATTGTCTCAATGAAGGTCCTAGAACTGCCGCAGTAAGAAGGTCTTGTACTACCCAACAGCCCCATATGCATACAGCCTGACATGATACAGCTGAGCTCGATCCTGACTCTGTGTTGATTCAACTGGAAACGCCTTCATGTGGCTAAGTGGTACCAAGGAAGAGTCTAGGATTTCAACCATCAAACCCCTGCCTCTGCTGAGCAGAGGCAGTCCCATCGATCAAAGTCAGCCAACCTTGAGGCCCTCAAGTTGACGTCAAGCAGTACAGGGGTTGTGGCATCTGGTCAGAAGGGCGGCTATGCCACACCATTGCTGCCATGTCAACCATGCAGCTCTGATTGAATCCCTGGAACCGTCGTGGGTATAGTATATCAAGCTGACATAGTTTACCAAGCTGATGCATCTGTTAGCAGGAATGAGCATGGGCCATCATACTGTGCTCATGTGCTATGATGCACACTGGTGGCCTGCCCCAGTCAACAACGACGGTGCAGGATAACATGTTCCTGCAAGCAGATAGCAGTAGTAACTCACAACTGTTACAAGAATGCAACGTAGGCCTAGACGCGATCATGAGCTTCTGCTCAGCTGCCTTGAGAGCCATAATCGGCGAGTGTGGTCTGGGTTCAATAACCCGTTTGACCAGGGAGCATTACATGCAGCAGTGCCACTGTGACTGGTTGAAGTATCAACCATGCATCTGACAAATGCTGTGTTGTACTCAGTGCAGCTCTAGCACACACTGCGCAGGCCATAAGTTGCACAATGACAGACTGTCACGATCATGCTGAGCCACTGTCAATCATACTATCAGTGATCATTGCTCTCAGAGAGTGGTGTGCAGACAGGCATGACGGCCAGGTTGACAGATGATCAGCACAGCCTGGTACGCTGCAGAGACTCACCATGTATGCAGTCAAGCCCTCCTCTAGCCTGTTGCTTGTTGCTCTTTGATCAAGGGCTGGTGTCTCCTGTTGAGAGCATTTCTGTTCTACCATAGACCAATGCTCCCTTGGTGCTACTGCACACATAGAGTCAAGATGCGCTACCCAAAGCAGGGCATTTACAACCTGCTGCATGGATGTGCAGGGCAGTGCAAGGATACACATCACTGCAGGCCACTGTTTGGTACTAGCATACAGCTTTGTAGCTTGAAGCTACAAAGCTATATGTCATCGGCACTGCTGGGCTGGGCAGCTGCTGGGGCGGTGCTGTTGAATTGCCGACAACAAGGAAGTGTGGTGTGTTGGAATAAGTGGCTTCTATAAGTTGTCACAACACAATGTGATGTCCAATCAACCAGTCGGTCTATTCACCCATTGCTACATGCCGGTTGGCAGTACTACTTGGTTGCAGTGCATGCCATACTGAGACAGTATCACCTGCTAGAGGGTAGCAACAGCTCACTCCGCTACCAGGTTGTTGTTCTGCTAGCCCACATGCCTCTGGCCGAAAGCTAACTAGGCACCAGGCAAGCTCATCTGTAGTATGGCCCATGATGGAATGGCCCCTGTTGCTCCACGCGCACATCTGCAACCATCCCCAACTGTGTCCCATGCTTTGCGTCTCCCTTTAATGGGCCCTGCTGCACGAGCAGCACCCCAGGCCATGCAGGCTGCAGAAGAACATATAGCATCAGCAGGTGCTCTGTTTCAGTCAACCTCGAGCCCCGAGACCTTGTGCACGTGTCAAAGTGAGGAGCCTCCAGGTCTGGGTAAGCAGGAACCAGTGTTCTGCTGCAAAGAGCAAATTGCATGGTGATGTTACGCTGCTGTGAATGTGACACATACTAGCTTGAGTATTGCATAGGGGCTACAGTCCAGTAAGTATGCTTGCACATTTACAGACACAAAGGCTGAGTCGCACACAGGGTCATATCATTCTGAATCATTCCAATCGAGCATCAGTGCTTATACAACTTGCTTGCAGAGATGATGGATGGCAAGAGGTCCCAGCTTGCCAAACATACAATCACATAACAATAGCACAACAACAGCCAACATGCATATGATCAGCATGCCCTGATCTGCTGATCAGTCGCCGCCCATTACCCTGTGTACACCTTCAATCTTGCAGGCCACTGGTCGCTGCTGCAGTACAGCTGCCAAACCAACATGACTGCAGTCCACCGATGTTGCTTGCTGGCATCAAGGCAGCCTGATCAGTACTGACTGCCTGCTTGCACACCTGACAGTTCAGACAACCGCTGTCTTATGTTCTATACAGCGGCTGACTCATGTTCTA
>JARWLF010001166.1:0-11128 GCA_029853055.1 Scenedesmus sp. KT-U | reverse complement strand
GGCTTCTCATTGTCGCCCAACAAGGATATGCTGGAATCAGCCTCTGGTGGCAGTATGTCAACTAGAGCATTGCTGTGCCTGTGAAGCGCTACTGAGGAAGATGGCTTCAGTAGCTCGCGGTTCAGCGTGCTGAGAATGCGGACATAGTAGTTGCTGCCAGTTGTTGAGCCAACAATACCATAGTTGGCATTGACCATCTCCAAGAACTGCCCAATAACCAGGGGTACAGACTGTATACGTCTGACCTCCTCTTGTGCATGCAACAGTTCACGCTTCAAGTTTTTCTGTTCTTCCTTGATATACTCCTCCTGAGAACATGGCAGCAACATGCGTAGAGTAAGGTGTCAGTTGACTGATCATATACAAGCACGCTGCTCAGCACCCCTGGTGGCGCCATGACAGATGGTGGTCTCCCACCTGTATTTCCAAAAACTCGAGCTGCCTCTGCAGTGTCTTCAACCGTGTGTAGAGGTCGTCTTCTGCTGCTAGAGGGGTGGTGACAGGAACATCTACTTCCATGGCAGTGTCTATCTGCTTGGACGGCAGCACGGCGACTGCCGCCATCGTATTCTGCTTTCACGTAAGCCTCGTGATAATAGTCTCAAGCAAGTTGTCGGAAAAACAAAACGTGCCACAATGAACGATTATGAAGCGCTCGTTGCGTACAACAAACACTTTCATCCATTCCACGATTGTTGTACAAGCCTTTGAGACGTGCCTGGACGTGACTTGATGACCTCTACCAGCCCCTTACTTCATGCCGGGTGGTTTAACTGATGGTCCCAAACTTGATCGGAGCGCTGTACGCATCGTTGTTCAGCTCAACTTTGTGCTTTCAGCAGAGTTGTAATGCTTCGTGAGGTTGCAGGTACCTGCTGCAGCTGCGTCGCCTGGCAATACACTTGCATCGAATTCACGTACAGCGCGCGACAGCGACATTAGCTGCTGGTCCTGTCTTGTACAGTCCGCCGGATTCTCCTGTTGTTATTGATCTCATAGTCAACCTTACTCAACACAACAGTCCATGCTCCAAGCAGCAGCAACGTGGTAGCTGCTGCAAGCCTGAAGTGAAGCAGCCAACAACAGTCAGACAGTCAGCATAGCGGCTAGGTTATTCTATATCAGTTCAGTCCATTGATGGTGTTTGCTTGAGCCCAGCAGCCGCGGGCATAAGCGCGGGTGTCTGATGCTGCTCCAGGCCATGGAGGCAGCATCAGCTTGATAAAGGAGACCAGCTCCCAGGTGTCCAAACGTTGGCGGCAGCATGGGGAAGTATGCTCAGCTGGTCATCGGCCCAGCAGGCAGTGGCAAGGTGTGCCCAGTATCTGTCAAGCAGTCTGTTACATGGTGTCGAGTGCTACCCAGCCTCAGCGATTGCAGCACTTGCAGACAGTACAGATCACAGGTGCACGTACTCTGCAGCTGAGCATTGCTCCCTCATCCATGCGCTGTGTGACAGCATTTACATTTCTGCTACAACTCTGCTCTGTCACATTTGCCAAAGCCATCTGGCAGTGTAAGCCGCTGCTCACTAACAGCTATTTATCCTGTCACCTGCTGCAGTCGACGTATGTTGAGAACCTTCATCAGCATTGTCAAGCCATCAATCGCAGCATACACTGTGTCAATCTAGGTGAGTCCGGGACAGCAGCAACCTGGGACCGCAGAGGCACTGGGCCCTCATAGAGTGTGCTCCGCTGACAATCGGCATTTCTTACAGTACAGCATGAGCTGTCCAGCAGGACGAGCCTGATCCCCAGCAACAGTTGCTCAGCTGGGCCACTGCAGCTGGCCTGTCTTCCAGGGGTGTGAGAGTAATGCAGCATGTTGCCACCTCTGGTGTTGCTGTTGCAGACCCTGCTGCAGAAGCGTTCAACTACCCTGTGTCAATAGACATCCGAGACCTCATCAGCTTGGAAGATGTGATGAGTGAGCTGCAGCTGGGACCAAACGGGTGAGTCTTGCAGCCAGAAGGCGAAAGCAGCACTGATGGCTCAGTCAGAGATTGCTACCACACTGAGCAAGAGCTCGGACAAATCCCACAGCGATCACGTGTTGACAGACATGTAGCGTGTCTTGAGTTATTGCTGCGCTACGGCATACCCTGTATGGCGATGATATAGAAGCGTGCTTTGGCAAGCAGTAGCAGGGGTTCTTGGCGATGTGTCGTGCTGCAGCCTGATCCACTAGACAGCTGCAAGAAGAAGCATGAGACTGCCTTGTACAATCAAGCTTCCGTTGCAGCTGACTGCCAAGCTTTCTGTCAGTCTCCATGAATCTACATCTACGGTGTACGCAGGGCCCTGTTGTACTGCATGGAGTATTTAGAGGACAATCTGGAAGATTGGTTAGGGGAGGAGTTGGAGGCATATGGTGATGATGACTACTTGGTGTTTGATTGTCCAGGCCAGGTGAATTCATGGTTGACTTTCAATTCTCTTCTTCAATCTGTGTAGACCTGGTCCTTGTGAGATATACCCCGGAGTTGCACACTCTGGTCTTCAGTGTCCCTCACCCCTGTAACACATGCTGAGATGATGCTTCACACGAGGGTGTACGTGTGATCCTGCTGCTATACATGTTTGCATGTGTTTCTGCTCCAGATTGAGCTGTACAGTCATGTTGGAGCCATCAGGTCGCTGGTAGATCACTTGCGCAGTGATGGTTGGAATGTAGCAGCTGTGTTCTGCATGGATGTGGCCTTTGTCAGCGAGCCTAGCAAGTACATCGCCGGCGCAATGCAGGTGTGCTGTTTGAGTCCGACTTGTGGTATAGTCAACATGTTTAGCTTTAGATGTCTCTAATGCAGCAAATATACCACCACTGTGTTCCGGCAGTCTGACTTCTTCTGGGTCATAGCCAGGATGCAGCTTGTCACACACACAGCACAGTAAGCTCACACCTTGTCAGCAGATCAACCGTTGCTGGGCACTTCAAGATAGTCATCTTATCGTGAGCTAGCACTCAAATCGATGCACTTGAGCCTGTGGTCTAGTACACAGCGCATCGTGAATCATGACTTGTCGAATGCATAGGCCCTAGCAGCCATGGTGAAGCTTGAGCTACCCCACATAAATCTCCTTACCAAGGTGGACCTTGCTGAAGACAAGAACGCTCTCAGGGAGTTTCTGACACCGGATAAGTACTTCCTCATGGACAGGTAGGTCACAGGTGGCACTGTGTTTGGATCTGTACCATAGCCTCTGGTTTCTAGTGTGCAATCAGCACCTGCTCTACAGCTGGGTGTGCTTGTTGACCTATGTGAGAAGTTTTAACTATAGTGAGACACTGCACATTGCCGAGCATCAGGTCAAGCTTCGGGCAGCAGCTTTCCCGCCACATCTATCAGCAGTTGATTGCCAGAAGCTGCCATGTTGGCACTGTTGCAGCGAAAGCTTTACAACAGCACCAAGCGCCATGAGGGAGTCAGCTGCAATCGATGCGTGCTGTGATCTGACACTTGCACCCTCGCATACTCTCCGCATATTGTTGTTTGTGTATGGCGTGCAGTTTGTCATCCAGTATGGGTCCCAAGTTCCGCCAGCTCAATGCCGCAGTGACCAGTCTGTTGGATGAGTACAGCCTCGTGAGCTTTGTACCACTGGACATCAGCGATGAGGAGAGTATAGGGGATGTGCTGCTGCAGATAGACATGGCCATTCAGTACGGTGAGGATGCTGATGTGAAGATACGAGAGATAGAAGGCATTGATGATATGAACGATGACGGGCCCGATGATTGACCGGGCGGTCAGTAGCGGACAAGAGTGATCACACCGGGTGCAGTGACCCTGAGAGTCTGGTAACTGGTAGTCCTGGTTGGGGCTGCATAGTGGGCTCTGTGTCTCTGTGCTGGCACGCAAAGGGAGTCCTTGTCTGTGAATGATAAGCCATGCAGCGTGAAAGATGCATGCTGAGTAACGGCTCCTTATCCGTCACATGCACTACTAGTATAGTATGCCCACCACCTGGAGCCGTGCTTGCAGCTTTGTGACTTGAGTTGAGAGTAAAGTTCTCGTTATCAATAAAAGTCAAACAGCAGACACAATCAGGTACAGCCCTTGCAGTATGCTTGACATGTCATAACGCACAGGGCCGCTACTGTTGGAGTTTTCCCTTGTATGGTGCACTGTATGCTGTTTGCCACACGGCACCACACTCTTCTTCATGTCTACGGGCTTGCCATGAGTTGCTTGAACCACCGTGAAATGGGTCGTACTGGCATCAGAGGCTGTCAAGAAGTCCTCATGGTGGAGCTGGAATAAACAACGCGGCATCCAGTGGCAGCACTGCCGACGTGAGTCTTGACAGAGACTGAGAGACAGACTTGGCTTTTCTGTTGCTGTGAAATATTTCCGGCAACAATTGCACCTGGGATCCTGCAGCGTATGCGAGCGTTTCAACAAACATTGCTTTTTCGCCTGGAAGCAGTCGTAGAGACAGACAGGCCACAGAATACCTGTACGACATGAGTATTCAACTGTAATCAATAGACTGAAGGCAATTGTCAAAGGTGACATGACATAATCGAGCAGATCGCATTAAGCCATAATGCCGGTATTCAAACCGGCGGTGGTCGCGATTGCACTCGCTTGAGCATGTCTTAGATAGCAGGCGCTCGAGCACACGCTGACAACCACTTTGTGGCTTCATAACATATCACTTTACTCTTCCTTGAGGCGGTGCACTGCTGGAAGGGTATCAGAACGGCATCAGCAAATGGAGAATAATGATTCTTCTATTCGCTCAAGGTTTAGAGGATTGTCCTGGGACAAAAAACATCAAGTACGTGGCTGCATTGTTCCGTTGCAGCGTGGGTTGATGTTGGCACATGCCTCAAATGAAGCAACTTTTGCAGGGCTGGCGGGTTCGAATATATTATTCTGGTAAACAACGACACGTAGGTGCGTGCGAGTCGCGGTGGCGACGCTGCAAACTCGACAGAGGACACTGGTGGTGACCCACATGTGACCCATATGGGCAGCAGCAAGTGCTTGGAAATGGTTCTTTTGCAATAATCACAACATACCATTGGTCACTGCATATCAGCTGTTGGTGAGCAGGCTTCTGCGATGCTGGTGTATCTGGCTGTGTCACAGCAGCTTCCCCATAATCCCTGCATCCGTGGTATGCTTGCAGGAAGATTTGAAGACGATATCACAGCAGCAAAGGCCTACGATAAGGCAGCTGTCTACTTGTATGGGGTCAATGCCATCACGAACTTCGGACTCGAGGCTTGCCAAGCGGACACCACAGAGGTAAACTTACTACTTGTTTGTATTGGTCTGTTGTTGTAGCACGGCGCATCGTCTGGCTCTGTTTTGTTGATGATCAAAATCGTGCGTAAACAAGCAACGGGCCCTTTGCGCTCTTGTGCCCGCAGGTCAGCGCGTTTATCGTCCTGGCAAAAGAGCAAGTCAAACAGCAAAGTTGTTTTCAGCAGCAACAGCAGGCAGCTGCTTGCTCAGGCCGTCTTGATTCATCCTTTGTACCGCTTATTCCTGGCGGCACCCGATCCGGCGGACTCGTCGCTCCTCTGTACAGTGGCGTGATCAGTCAGCAGCAAGAACAAAACGGTCTGGTCACACTAGATGAAAGGCAACTGCAGACTATCCCTCTGCCGTTTACAACACAGCAGCAGCTGCAGAACAGCAAGCAACCAACCGTTGTACCGCAGCACATCGGAAGTGTAGCAGCTGGATCGCCATTGACCACCAGCAGCAATGGGAGTCCCATGCTGCTTAACAACACAGCAGCACAGCAGCTGCTGGTCGTGCCAGCCAACGGCTCTTGTGAGCGCACCATCAGCCACGTATTTGTCCCGGCAGCTCAGGAGCAAGTTGTGCAGCAGCAGCAGCAGCAGCTGGCACAAATGCAAGCTCCGCAGCTTCACATGCTCAGCAGCAGCAGCCAGCCTGTGCAACTTTCAGTGCAGCCTCAGGTCATCAGTTCTGTTGGCTTGTCAGCTGCAGCAGCTAGCCCACTGCAACACCACAGTCTACAGCAGCAGCTTCAGAGCCTTGGCCTTTCCCTGGCTCTGCAAAGCACTGATCAGGCTGTGCAGTATGATCAGCTGCAGATGGCATCAGTAGATACATCAACAGCAAATGCAGGTTTTGTGGCCAACAGCACCACTGCTGGACCTTACATTGGGGTTGCCCTTGACAACACAGCCAGCATGATAGACTTGTCCAACTGCAGCGTGATGCAAAGCTGCACTGGTGCATATACGGTGGCACCGGCAGCAAGCACACCAGGTCACCAGCCACATTCAGTGTTACCAGCTCAGCAGCAGCTCCTGTACAGAGCAGTTACCGACATTGGTTCAGATAGCAACGGCAGTAGCAGGACATGGAGTCCTGTGCTGCCAAGTGGCTACATTCCAGTCACTGCTAGTGCTGCTACTGCTGCTGCACCCAGCCTGTTGAGCAACCAAGACCAAAGGGTGCAGGCTGTGATGATGAGTCATATGATGGCAGGTACAAACCTGACAGCAAGTCCAGCACATAGCAGCAGCAGTGGGGCCAGCAATATCAGCAGATGCTACAGCTGCGCACTCACTCAAGCAATGTATTAATGCTATGTCAGCTTGCACTGAAGTCCTGGGGTACTGGTATCTGGTGTCCAACTTGTTCAAGTGGTTGTTTGCATTGAGCATGTAGCTGTTCTGTGCGAGGTCATAACAGCTTGTGTATTGCTGCATATGCCACGGGCTCAGGTCTGTCGCAACAATGTCAGGATGGCACGGGTCCGACAATGCAAGCGCTGAAGGGTCACACAGGCGTTTTGAGTGATTCAGATTTTGTTCTCGTACCGTGCATTGCAGTCACTGACAGCTGGTAGTCTTGAGTGGCTGCCTGTGACTTTTGTGAACACGGCAGATGGAGTAAGCGAGTGCTTGAGCATGAACTTGGCCTGTGCGTGTATGTTGCATTGTGGTTGGCACTGCTGGGCACTGAGTAGCAGATGGTGGCCGTCACGCTATACTGGCAGTGCTGGGTTGCTCAACTGTGGCTGGCATTGTGCTAGTACATTAGTGCTTGCACTGTGGCAGACACCTCAAGCCACTGATGGTGCCAGTCATGCCAGCTAGTCGCATGACAGCCTGACTACCAAGTGTGCTCATTAGGCATCGTGGTGCCCCCTCTCATGGCATGACAATACTATGAAGTCAACATTGGCTTGTGCACTGGTTGCATTGTGTGTATGTCAAGCCACCTGATGGTGGGCAAGTGTTCGCATCTGGCTGCTGTGTACTGTGTGGTTGTTACAAAAAACTGTGACAAGAGTTGCTGGGTGCTAAGTGTTTGACTGGTAGTCTCTTCTGCTGTCGCTCAATTACCCTGCTGTTGTTGACTGAATGTAGCTCACCTCATCGTGCTTGTCTTCCGGCAGCAGCAGCAGTCGAGCAGGGGTATGTGGTTGAGGGGCTTTCACAGCTGTGTGCCAGACCCAGCTCGCAGTCAAGATGCAGTGTGTGATCAGAGTCTATAACATGTATACATAGGGTTGGTTTGTTTGCTGCATGGGTGATAGAATACCATTGCGTAATGTGCTGCATGGCATCATCACATGATAGTACCATTGTGTTTCAGACTTGATGTCTCTGCAGTTTGAGTGTTTGGTATACTGCATTGATCGCCAGCACACGGCGTACAGGCATGCACGCACACATGCTTCCATCAATTATTGCAGTTCCATCAGTTATTGCAGTTCCATCAGTTATTGCAGTTGATCTGCCCAATCAGGGTGTATATAGATATTTGACGCACAATATTGATAGCAAGTTTTTAGCAAGTCCCAGCAGAATCTCAACAAAGCTTGGAGCCAGGTCTTTGATAAATACTGCTACTGTTCTTGTCGTGTTGATCATACTCAGCAGCACCTTGTGTGTTGGCAGCGCTGCTGTTTGCTGGATACCTGCCACCCAGATGATCACGGGTTAGTGGCAGGTCTGACAATGCTGATTGATTGTCTGTGCTGTTGCCAAGAGGTGATAGTAGTACTTGCATGTGCTGTAAGGCTGCAAAGCACTGCGGTCTTGTTTCTCAAAGACATGGCATGTCCTGCAACCAGTACTGTTGGCTGGGGTTGAGTGTCTGAAAGTTGCTGTCTGATCGTCTCCAGCTTTTTTGCCTGCATTCTTTATGCAGGTGTGACTACTACGCCACTAGCACACGTCTAATACATTGGCACATCCTGTATCCTGTTCGTCCAAAACCACTTGGTTTGGTCCACTGTTTAGTCATAGTAGATCGCAGTATACTAATACATGCATAGCGAGTTGGGCACGCTGTACACGCTTCAGCATAGTGCCATGATTTGTTCAGACTCTGGGACCGGGTGCTTACTGGCACTTGCCAGCACTGAATTACGCACTTCAGTAGGTGTGGTCTTGTTGAACACATGCCAGACATTTGCTCCAGATTGGTTCTTTTGGTCGTTTGCTGCTAGGCCCAAGTTGGAGATTGCTACAGTGATATCCCAGCTACAGTGATACTCTTGGTATTGACACTGCAGTTGATCCCGCATACTTATCCTCGACCCAGAGCTCTGCTTGTGGACACTGAGTGGTTCCATCATTTGCTGACTTTGAAGGATCGATCTTGCATCATGTTGCTCGCAGCAGTGGACACAGCAGTTGAGTGGTAGCTGCTGTGCGTTACATTCCTTTTTGACAGGAGTGATGTTTTGACACCGATCTGCCTGCTGACTATTGCAGCTCTACATTCCTTGACGCTAGCCCTATACAATGCCGATGTAAGGGCTATCAGTCTGGCATCTTTTTGTGCCTTCTTTCGGCAACGGTGGTCAGGATATGGATTGCAGCATGATTATCGTTGGTCAGCGCTGTTGTTCCAGCTAGGTCAACATTGCCGATGTTTTGATGACCCGTGTCTCTACCTTTGCCCGTCTTTGACGCTTTTGCAGCTAGCTGGTCTTGGCATCGTGTTCTCATAGGACCCATGGATGTAAGGGTTATGGGTCATGCACAACCTGACCACCAAGGTGCAGCGGTTTGGATCTGTTAGGAGTGTGATGGTAATTGTCGGCAATACATACAGCAATACGTGGCCCCTGCAGCCATTGCCACACTCAGGCTCGCTGAGCTGGAATGTACAGACTACAAGAAACAGAGAGACACGCACAAGGCATGACCTATCATAGGCAGGATGCGACAGGTTTGTGCTCCATACAGCTAGGGCCGCTCCCGTGTGATACTGGCACTTGCTGTCAGACGAGACAGTGACCGAAGGTCCTGTGACAGTTTTCACACCGACGTAACCAATATTACCTGCACAAAGTGGATTTTGGGGGTGCACACGTTGCATGGACTGACTTTGCCAAAGCCAATAAACAGATGCATCTCCACCAGAATGTTAGAGTGTGAGCAATTTGAGAAATGTTGATCCTATTTGGCTCGTCGGCAGCTCTTCATTGCAAGAAGCAAGCTGGACAGACTGTCAACTGAACTTAAATTGTCAGTCAACCCTAAACCCATCCATTGGATGGACTGGGGGCGCCTGACCTGTTCTGAGAACTAACCTTGGTAGTGCCTATTTTGAATAATCTTCTGCCTGCTTTGCATCAGCAAGTCGACATGTTTCAGCATTGAGTAGGCAACGACAAGCATGGTGCTCAGGTGAGCTCTTAGCAGAGCAGGCAGAGCCATCTGCGACTGCATCAAATGGCCTATATAGGGCAAAATGCCTTGATATGGTCCGTGGCAGCTGCTGCGCTTGCTGCATACCTGCAGTATACTGGCTATCGCACACTCAAAAGCTCTAGCAGTGTACAAGCAGAGCTTGGGGCCTACGACAACAATGCCAAGACACCGGACACCTTCATTCTATTTACTGGTACGTGTTTTTTGAACTCGGAGTCTCATTGTGCGTGGAAAGCACTCACGCTCTCTGCTCAAGTGGATCAGGGGTCAGCTTGGTGGTTTCATCGTGCACTGTGCTGCCGTTGAGCTAGTCCATATGATCACATCTCATGACGCGGTTTGTTCTGTCAGGCCGCCTTCTTTTTGTCATCATAACGCTGGCTTGGGCGGTTGAGATCTTCCAGGCCCTCAAAAGTGCTGTCAGGAGACACCTACACAAGCCCACAGGTGTGCTGTGCCTTGAGCCGGGCTGAGCTGCCTGTCTGGTCTCATAGCTCGGCAGAGGGATGATGTACGGAGGCAGGTGTAAACGATCTTGTCGCGATGTCTTGATTCAAAGAAGCTTACACCATAACACCTGCGCATGCAGCTTGTTGTCACTCCTGTTGGATGCACACCCACAAGCACATAGTGTTGATCAGCTATCCATCTGCATGTGGTCACGACATAGGTGGATGCGTGACTTATACTTGGCTTCTTCTTATGCAGTCACTACCCCTCTGCAACCCCTTCAACAACGGCCAGATCGACAACAGCAGACTGTGCAACGTGTAGCAGCATCAGACACATCCCAGGAATCACACACGCCCCCAGATCGACAGCACAGGACTGAATGCAGCAAAGCAAGCACCAGAACACCATATGGCAGTGGTACTCAGCGTGAAGCTGAGCTCGAAAAGCGCCGGAGACGAGCAGCAGAAGCGCGACAGAGAGAGCTTGATGCGGCAACAGCTGTGCTGAGAGAGCAGCAGCGACAGCAAGAGCTGCAGCAGCTAGCAAGGGTATGTGCCTACTACTGTTAGGAAGCAACTCACCATCGTTGACAAACTGATGTGTGCAAGGAATCTATGGCTTTCACTATGTCTCATGTGCGCACCCATGTCCAAGCTCACCCCCGCTTTTCTGCTGCTGCACCTCCTCTTGGACAGGCAGAAGCAGCCGCAGCTCATGCAGCTGAGCAGCGACGTTTGAGGGAGTCAATGCAGCAAGCAGCACGTATTGCAACGGAGCATAGCTGGCAGAACTGGGAGCAGGCCATGGTAAGGCAGTACAGCAGGCCCCCTGACACCGCTCAGCCACCACTGCCAGTGACAGTCACTGGACAAGGCATTGTGACTACACTCACAAGGACACCAGCCCAGGCAGCAGCACCTGCAACTGCAGCTGCTACTGTAGCTGAGGACCGTGAACTGAGGCACCAGCAGGATCAAGAGTACCAAGCATCATTGGCTGCGGATAAGCG
>JARWLF010001165.1:0-11130 GCA_029853055.1 Scenedesmus sp. KT-U | reverse complement strand
TGTGTTGAGCGGATTCGCATTGCTTGTGGTCCGTGCATTCTCTCGCTCACCCAATGAAAGTTTGTGCCTGCAGATCCAGAAGCATGATATTCCGGGTTACTGATAGCGCAATATGCCTCTTAGCACAGCAAAGAAGGCCGCAAACGAATGTTCTGTGTTTGGCGCGAATCACCTAGGCAGCAACGACGGTCAGAACACTTGCGCATGTACACCCATATATGAAGCCCATCACAGCAGATATTTCATGTCCTCTGGGGCTGTATCTACAGTGATGAGCCTTGCACAAAACAATGATGCTGCTGGCCAACGTCATCTTACTTGATGGGTCACTTCCACGTAAAATCTGAAAGATATCCTGTTTGTGTCTATGAAGGACAAGGTGCAGGCCTAGACACAGTTGATGATATGCTCCTCGCCAGTGGCAAATATGCTGCTTATATGAGCATCGCCCCTACCTTGAAGGCAAACGTTATCAACACATGATGATCCTGTCGGTAACGCAGAAGCTTATCCCTTGGATGGGGAGTGGAAGCTGACTTATTTTCAGCGGCAGTTTTCTGGACGGGGCAGATTACCACCGTCGCAGAACACTGTCGTCATGCCGAAACGTTAGCATATCGCACTGAACATGGTTGTGGAGGCTCTGCAGGCGCAACCACATGCCCTGTGACACGGAGCAGTACCACTGTGCTGCCTGTGCGATTCCACTGCCGGTGCTGTCGCTGCGATCACAACCAAGATATCATGTCAGTGCGTCTTACATGACAACCAAACCGTTGCTGTATCCATACACTCTCACCTCTTGCGACCCACCTGCCTGGTGCGACACTCTGGACACCCCTGCAGTAATACCTTTACAAAATTTACAGGAGTAGATGTCCCGTCATGATGCACGCTGAACCCCACGACACCTTTCAATGCCCCTTGACAGCCTGCTGGGTCAGCTACAACATTAGCATTGCACGGAATAGGTTGGTACAGTAGTGCCAAGCCATCAATAGCTATGCGCTTGAGAAGGGCTTCAGCAATGTACACTGTGCCACTGAGCTGCTACTACGGTTGCCGACTAAGCTATGTTGCGACTGTAACAATTCAATCAGCAGACCTCCATCCCTCGGTAGCAGACAGCCTGTCACGTTGGATGCAGCAGTTGGCAACTCCAAGCTCAATCGTCTGTGTTCCTGTTACATGATGCGTGACTTCATATATGTGCCATGGCTGACCAGGAGTCTGAAAGAGCAATCAGACTGTAGTGCTTGTGCAGCACTATTTATGCAGTTTTGTGGAAGAAGGAAGTCTGGTTTGTGCAACAAGTGCATGCCATACTGCTCATCCCAACATCCCCATCATCACAACATTCCAACCAGTGTGCCAGAGGCAGCTAGGAACATCAACACATCCTGGCCCAGCTGACGCTACAGCTTACTGCTGCCGAAGATGCCATGTGTCAGCTGCAATGCATGCGCTCGTGCAGGTCACCAGTGCCAAACGCATTGACCAACTTGTTTTGATGAGGGTCTTGTCGCTGACATTCAGTTTCTGACCAGATTGCTTGTGTACAGATACAACAGATACATCAACACCAATCGTTTCGCCTTAAACCTTAAGGGCGATTTTTGCAAACTGTCAGCTGAGCTGCTGGCTACTAGGCAACACCAATTTCAGCACTGAAGATATCGTGCAATGCTGCTGCAAGCCTAGGCTGTTGAACTGCATGCCATTTACAACTGTGCTGGCACCACCTTCGGCGCAGTTGTTGCTGCAGCTGACTGTGGGAAAGTGGTTTGGAGCGTAATCCTGGCAGTTGCTGACGCAGCCATTATGTCGCTATTGTCTGATGAGTCAATTGTGAGTTCAGAGGGGCACTCTGAACTCATAGTGGGACTGAGAGGTCCACTGGGACTTCCTCTGGGAACTTTGGCTGCTGCTGCTGCTGTTTCTGCTGCTGCTGATGGTGGTGGTGGTGGTGATGAGTGGCTGTCAACCGCTACACCTGCTGCTGCTGTTACTGCTGCAACAGCTGGGGTGTCGGCCCTGGGAGATCCGGAAGGCACTTGCACAATCTGCAGCAACAGACAAGCAGCAATGCAACAGTAGAACAGCTAAAGTTTGGTGGTTTCGCCTCTTACAACTCTTGTTGATAGCTGGGCTGCAATTGCAGGGAGAAGGGCACTGTTGGGAAACTTGTGCTTTGTTCAGAAACTTGCACATCATGAAATCAAGACATGCCAATGCAGCAACCTGCTGGTGCGCTTCTGTGCTGCAGTGACTGGCTTGCTCGTGTTTCGCAGCAGTCGGCAGTACAGCGGCCCAGTGCATTGTCAACTAGTAGGCGCTCTATAGTCCTGGGCATTACTACCCAGCTGCCGAACCAAACTTCATTCCCAGGAGCAATAGCAAAGTCTGCATGCCTTAGAGGGCTCGATATCGGCCGTAACATGCACACTACTTTCCATGCATGCCCAACAATCACTGTGCAAGGCTTACACAGGTCTAGTGGCCTGTTGGTGACCTCCTATGAGGCCTGGATCATGCAATTTACATGTGATGCTGTACAGCCAACGCAGTATGATACTTGCTGTCTCACCTCTGCCACCTCAGCAAGTATCTTCTCCTGCCAACTTGGTGAAAACAAGAAGTCTGCGTGCGCCATGTCTGGGTTGCGTATGATGACTGCATTGGTCTCATGTCTCAACATGGCATCAACGTGCTGGACCGGGACAAGATCATCCTGCATGAGTAAATGAAAGCATAGAAGTGGCAGTGGTCTGACTTTGATCACAGCCAAACCCCAGCAACCTCAAGTGATTGTAGATATCAGAAGATGGTCTGAGCTACCCGAAAAGCCAGTATGTGCC
Source organism: Scenedesmus sp. KT-U (assembly GCA_029853055.1). Taxonomy (NCBI): domain Eukaryota; kingdom Viridiplantae; phylum Chlorophyta; class Chlorophyceae; order Sphaeropleales; family Scenedesmaceae; genus Scenedesmus; species Scenedesmus sp. KT-U. The sequence continues at coordinate 8,272 of JARWLF010001165.1, read as the reverse complement.
GTTGAAATGTGTGAGCATGTTGAATTTGCAGGGAGTCTTGATCTGAGAAGGCAGTTGATAGGCTGGCTATGTCAAAAGACTCATGACTTGGTATGGTATACCTGCGCAGTACATGGCATGCTGTACAGTTTAACCAAACTACTGCAGGGACTACTGCTGGTGCCAAAGACTGACATGTTACAATGGCCTTCTTGACAGTAGGCTACTAGCAGACTTGTGTAGAGTGATGTTGATGGTTGTCCGGCACGTTACAGCAGCACCCACCTTCCCGCTAAGTACCACCACGGCCCGTTCCGGTACCTCGTCCGGCCACATGTTCACGTCCGTCCAGAAAAAGTTCCGGCTCACGCTCGTCGCCGTGTGGACGTCCCGTGCGATCAGCCACGTGATGAGTCCGGTCGTTGACCGCGCCGGATTGTACACGAAGTTGCTGATCAGGTGCCCGCTCCACATGCAGCAGCACACGGGGTCGATCAGACACGCCGAATAGATCTTCTCCGCATACAGCTTGAGTAAGCAACTGACGTAGAAGGTCCCGTACGAGTGAGCGACGACGGAGGCCTTCCGAATCCCGTGAAGATCAAACATCGCCGACATGTCATGTGCAACCTGCAAGCAACACTTGAAAGTGATCAAATCTCCCTGTAAACGGGCACAAGTCTTATCACGAAGGTACCTGCCAAGTCATTACCCTCGATCCATCAAGCGGTCACACGCAGCCAGGCGCCTGGCACATGCAGATAGGGTTGCAACTTGCTGCATAGACACAAACTAGCACATCAGCCAACATCCTGGTACAAGAAGACCTGTGCTAGACATGCAATCGGCAAGCTCAGCAGCACTAATACAGAGTCCTAGATAAAAAACTTGGATCTTTTTTACCTCAGGTGCAGTAGGAATGAAGTCCGTCCAGCGCATACTCAGATGCTTATACTCTATAGCAAGCACCGGCCGCCCTAAAGCCGTAGTCCTCAACAAGAAAGGGATGTAAGGCAGCAGCCCGGCACCAACACCATGCAGGAAGATGATCGGGTGCAGGTGATCCCTGGATGCTTGGCACCTGTTAGTAACAACCACAAATAACGTTATGTAATCTTATGTTATCTGTTGTAGGCTGATGCATGAATATAATCTGCTGAGCAAGTCATCAGCATCGCTGCAAGACCAGCTGCTCTTCAGGCTGATGCAACTACGATAGCCAGATCAACAAACTTTATGGTTGTTATATAATCTGATCAGACCCTCAGAGGAAACAGATATAACAAACCCCCACTTACCCATGAGCAGCTTGCCATTCTGTAGGTAGGCCATACGTATAATACGTATACGAGCCATAAGCATGGCCTGTGAATCCAGCCGCCAGCAGCATGCAGTGCTTCAGCAGTGCCAGATATTCACATAACAGATAGAATGCCAAAGGTCGGTATGTGGCCTTCAGAGGCTCCTGTAGGTGGTTTAGGTATTCTAGATCAGGGTTTATGCCATCTGAAAATCTGTAGCCCCACACATCCTCAATTGAGAGCAGGATCTGTTCGACTAGGTGGTCTTTGCCTTCAGATCGAAGCTGGTCCCTGAAACAGCAGCAGCAGCAGCAGTAGCAGCGTGATCATGACAACAGGAGCAGCAGTTGCAGGATAGCTGGCTGACTTTACTTTGCAACTCGCGTGTATGAGCGACACGGAGATTCAAAGACCCGTCCCACTTGACAACTGTGCTGTGCAATACAAAAGGATCGCAGCTGCCCGTTGCTGTATTGCAACTCCCTTACCAATCAAACGCAGTGTTCACACATGCGAGCTGCTGCTGCCGTGCTGCTTCTGATGCACCAATAACCGTACACCACATATGCCTGATACTAGCTGCCGATCACCAGGTTTATTTGGTTATACCTCAAGATACCTCACTACAGCAGTTGGAGGTACTTACATTGTCTTATAGAAGTATCCTCTGGCCACAAGTTCTGCTGCATTCCCTCGTTTGATCTCCATAGTCGGCACATTATGGAACCAGCACTTGATCAACTCAGCGATTGCCAACACTTTCACATTGTAGTGGCTGGAAGCATGCCACTTCTCAAAGTAACCCCAACCATCGTGATCTTCGGGATGATGCTGATCTGGGATCATGTCCAAGGTTCGCTTCTTCTGGTGCCAGATGAAGTAGAAGGCGATCTCGGCTGACAGAAGTACACCGGGCCACCAGGGCAGCAAGATCTTTGCTAGCCATGCAATGAGGGATAACCCAACTGCCAGGGTTACGAGAAGTGCGAGTGCGGCTCGTAGCTCGAGCGTTCGAAGCAGCTGCTTGTCGAGACCGGGCATCACCGTGGCCTGAGTGCTATCGTCTCGCTGCTGCGCAGCATGCAGCGGGTACTGCAGTATTGCTGTTGCTGTACGAGTCTTGAACTGTTGCTGCTCAGTACTGCTGTTGTTGTTTTCGTGTGGTGCAGTTGACGATCGACGCTAAGCAAAGAGAACCTGCGTGCAACAGGAAGCGCAGTTGCGGTTGTTGAGCACCTGATCAGCATCAGTTAGCAGTACTGCTGTGCTCTGGGTCATCGCTATGCACGAGACATCATCGCTATACCGGGTTTTCACAACAAACAAGACGTGTGAGCCATACTGTACCTGGCACAAGCTGAGTGAGCTGCTGCACTGGCAGCCCTACGTTCCTCTGCTGAAAGTGCGGATGGACTGGGAGCAACTGTGGAAAGCCTCCTTCAGCAGCTGTCGTGAACCAGACCAACATAGACTACAGGTACTGCTGCAGTTGTGATACGTAGTATCGATTGATCAATTGCTGACAGAAGGTGCGGGCTACCTTGGTCACCTGGCGGGTGCCCACCAAACGTGACTGGCCCTAGAAACTGAGTACGACGCGATCCGTTCCCTCAAGTGTCATAAATTACTGTTAAACGCAACTAAAATACGTCGATTTGATCGGCGATACTGTGTTGAAGATATCGACAAGGGGTGTGAAGGGTAACTAGTCCCGGACTGCATCATCAGAGCCGTTGGTCAACCGAGACTACGGTTTCTGTATGTTCGTGTGTACAACGTTGGTGTAAGCACAGTGATGGGACGGTAAACGTGCCAGTATGCCAACACACCCAAAGACGTGCAGCAAGGTGGCAGCAAGTAGCCCTTTTCTCTATCAGCAGGCTGTTAAACAAAAACCACAATTAAGGGTCACGTTTACCTGAAGATCGCTGTGTATACGTCAGCCAGCCGGGCGAGAGTTAGGGTATTGAATGGGACGCTTTTTGTTAACCTATTGCACGCCTGTCCGAATGGCCGAGACTGGTGATGACATCCGTGTTACTGTTGTAGCAGAGATACGATTTGAACATGTCATATCACACAGGATAGCTGGACAGATGAGAAGTGCAGCCGGGTGCGTTGCAACACATCAATTCAAAAGCATGGACTTTGTTTATCAAGATGTTTATTTTCAACACAGTTGCTTGTATGCTCGCAGCCATCTGGCCGAAGATGGACGGTCGAGGATGAGCTCAGGTACGTTGGGTTACTGTCCCTACTGTTCTCATTTGCTGTAGCGTACTGCTGAACATCCTCACTCGTCCTTCCCTGTGCCCCCGCAGGACTTCCACAAGCAGCACAAGACGGACATAGCAACAGAACAGCAGCAGCCAGGTTGGTTCTGTTACGCCTACTGCTACATTGCAAGGAAACACTGTAGCAGTAGCAGTGCAAGCCCGACCGCATGCATGCATGGCTGCTAGACACATGCAGCATGATCGCCATCTTTGGCTCAAACTATCAATCATGTCAATTGCTTATCACTTTAGCAAAGCTATGTAACAACAGCAATAACATCAACTGCCATGTCACAGGTCAACAGCAGCAGCAGCCCGCAGTCTTTTTAGCTTCAGTCTAGCAGCACCTCTTCTACACCCATCAGCAGCAGCAGCAACCAGCAACCAGCAGCAGCCCCTACCGACTCCCACAGGTCCTGGCGGAAATAACAGTTATAACAACCCTCAAAATCCCAACTGGGGCGGTTCAGGCAAATCGCAAAACCCTAGTCCACAGCCGCTGGCCCTCATAGCAGCAAACAAGGAGCCGTTAGTCCTCACTATAGCATCATTTGCTGTTACGAAGTTGGCGTATGTGCGGCTTACAAAGCTATTTCGTGAGAAGTATCTAGCAGAGAAGGGTATAGATGTGAGATTTAGACTTACGTTTGCTGGCAGTGGTGTCCAGGTGGGTGTTATGGATGCAGCCAGTCTTACAGCAGCGGCAGCAGCAGTGGTGAAGATAATGATAGCAGCAGCAGCAGCAGCAGTTTGCTGGCGGAGCTTTGCCACCCAGTTGTGACAGAGCGGCAGCACCTTGGTCAATCACACAATTGAGAGAGCACGCTGCGATCAGCAATTCAGCATTTGCGTTGTGATTTGCAGCAGCAGCAACAGCATTGGGCAGTAGTCTCTTCAACAGTGATATTTGTTCTTTACATGAACCTCCTGCTGGGAGCTTGGTCCTTCTATAGCTCATCATAGAAACAGCAAATCGCAGCAGATTGAGCAATGCACACTTCTTGCCTCTACTCAATCGAATGCACTGTCACAGTTGTTCCTACATGTTGTTACTTTGTTGTTCCTTTGTTGTTATTCAGGCTCGTGCTGTTATTGACGGCCTGCCAGCAGATCTGGTTGCTCTGGCGTTGCCGCTGGATGTTCAAAAAATTGCAGATGCAGGATTGCTTACTCAGAACTGGAGACAGTCTTTCCCTCTGGATTCAGTTGGTAGGTCCAGGATCCATACAAAACCTATACAGCAAAAATAACGTCATTTTACTTGTTATACAGCATGTAGAAAGTCTTGTTCACCAATGAATATATGTTGCATAATCCTTCACAAACAGATACTAGCTTCGACTGGCTGATTGCTTGTGTGTGTGGTGTGGCATCGATTGTATGTCTCACTGCTGCTGCTGCTGCTGCTGCTGCTGTCACCAGTGTGTGAAACAACTGTTGCTCTGGTGGTTCGACCCGGCAACCCGAAGAATGTGAAAACATGGCAGGACCTGCTGCAACCAGGACTGCAGGTACACTCGTCATGTATCTGTTGACAGCAGCAGCAGCAGCAGTAGTGCAAGCAAATGCATCAGCAGCAGCATGATCAGCAGCAGCAGTAAAGCAAGCACCAGCAGTGCAAAAACAGCCCATATGAAGCTTACACCTGTTCTGTCAGCGTCTATGCTTCACGCTATCGGGATGTCCACAGCAGGCTTTACGCAGGATGTGCACAGTGTTGGCCTGTTTGTGTCTTCGTGCGCTGAAGGCGATGCTGCCTCTGCTGACGACTCCTGCTGCTGCTGCTGCTGCTGCCAGATTGTTGTTGCTAATCCAAAGACAGCAGGTGTCGCTCGCTGGATCTTCCTAGCTTTGTGGGGCAGTCAGATGAAGAAGGGCGAAGCAGCAGCAATAGAATATGTTACAAAGGTATGTTACGTTACAAGATATGTTATAACGCAAATATAACGGAAAGTAACAGTAGGACGACTCTCATGCCGACCGTATGGTTCTTTGTCATGTGGTACGCCGTTGACAAGTATGGTAGAACCAGCATGTTTTCATGAGATGCTGAAGCTGTCGTAAGCTACGGAAATAATCACTGCTGCTGCTGCTGCTGTGATTGTGTCATAACAGGTTTTTGACAATGTTGTGGTTCAGCCTCGTGACGCTCGTGAGGCCAGTGACGTCTTCTACAGACAGAAATTGGGAGATGTGCTGCTCACTTACGAAAATGAAGTGGTGCTCACCAATCAGGTTGGTGTGATGAACTTGTCATTTTTTGATCATGTACGTCACATGGACATATGGTTTGGATTGCACAGTCTCCGGAGGATATTCCCTCAATAGATTCCAAACCCACACATACCTGGCATTCAGCCAATGATGTTCATACAGGCAATGCTGCTGCTACTGCTGCTGCCACTGGCAGGTGTACGGTGCTGAGAAGTCTCTTCCCTATGTAGTTCCCAGTCCCAATGTTCGCATAGAGTGTCCACTGGCACTCGTTGATAAAGTGTTGGACAACAGACCAGCAGCAGCAAGGCAGGCAGCAAGAGACTTTGGACAGTTCCTGTTTTCGTCAGAAGCACAGGTACGCCGCTGCTGGCGGTGATAATGTTTTTTATCTCATCATTCCATACTATGTATAGATGGTGTGGTTGTGAGTTTGGTCAAGAAATTATGCATTGTATGTGTGTATGTTATATTGTGTGTCATTTTCGTTGTTTATCACCATCTACAGGTCGAGTTTGGCAAAGTTGGTTTCAGAACTAACAAGAAACTGTCCAAGGTTGTTCCAGATCACCTTGCCGGCCAACCATCAGTCAAAACATGGACAGTTGACAGGGAGTTGAAGGGGTGGGCAGCAGCACAACGTAGATTCTTTGATGCGGGACAGATACTTGATCAGATACAGGCAGATGTGGGTGCAAGGCGCATGGAGGCTAGAAAGACGGCAGCTAGAAAGTAGAGCAACTTCTTAAGCATGGCTGCTTTCACATTCGAAAATACCTATACCTGTTTGCCGCAGACTACTAAGTTAGTACTACTGCTTAGAAGTTGTCAAGCAGCTGCTGAGTCATTGGGAGTTGCTGCAGCTGGGTGCAGTTTGTGGCGCAGTATGTCACAGTGGCAGTGTCAAGTTGAGCTGACTCAGCAGGTTGCGACTTGAAGTGTTCAGACTGAGTCTGTGATCAACCTCTTTTGAACATCAGTAGCTGTTATCAATCGATCAACAATTGATGAATACAAGTTGTATTCATCTGTGAAATGTCTGTTATCATACATTGTAGGATGATCTTACTGCCTGCAGGTGCGGCAACCTGCTACTAGTCGTACCGTACTACGGTAGTAGTTACCCTCTCCGGCCACGAGGCCCTTGAGATTCAAACCCTTGACTGGCTGAGCCAACCATACACTCTGACACAACACACCCTCAGCCTGAGGGTGTAGTAGTACGGTATCACTGCGCAGCAACAGCAGCACTGCTTGCAGCAACACACTCTGTGTAACAGAGGCAATGCAGGGGGTCAGTTGTGCCACAGGCAACCAGTGTTGCTGTGTATGGCTTCAAGCATGCATAGTACGTACTACTGGCTGCCAGAATCGAAGACCCTTCCCTTCTCACAGCTCCAGAGCGCTCCTGCTAGCAGCAGCATGTGGTAGATGTGCAGCATGTCGCTGCACAGCTTGCAGCATATCATAGTATGAAGCACTGTATGACGTGCAGTATTCTGTGTGCACTTGACATCACTGAGCAGGTATGTGATTGCATCAGAACATGCTGTGCAGGATTGAGATTTGGGATACAGCAAACGTGGTAAGCAGCAAAGTGGGGTGCATTACATGCATGCTGCATCACTGGTACATCGCCGCTGCTATTGGAGCGAGTGCCGTGATCCGGTCGCAAAAGCTGTTTACTCCAACAGGCTGTGCATGCTTTGTAGAGTGGCTCTGCCAGCTGTCACCTCAACATACAGCTGTAGCATCGCTCTGCCAGTGCAACATCTGCTTGCTGCGCTTCCTCGTGTGTGCTGTGTGCTCGTTTTGACCTTTGCTCGACGCTGCTTACATCAAGGTTGTTGTAGCCAGCTGAAGCCAGCTGCTCAGAAAGCAGTGATAGACCATGCTGCTAGACCCAACAGTGCTCCATCTCCAGCAAATTGGCATGCGCTCTGCTACCTTGGCAATATCGACTTGCAAGGCAAACGGATGTTTTGAAGTTCTTCAAATGTTCTTATTGTACTCTGAACTGGCTGTACCGCGCTGATTTGAAACTATCTGGCTGCCAAAACAGTCAACTGTGTCTGACAGCAGCTTGCAGGGTGATGAACAGAAACAGCTTGTCGTCACTACCGGCTCGCAAAATCAGCGCAATGATGGTGCCTGCATTGAATGCGAGTGTCCACAGGCATACAAGGATCTGCGACAGAGACACCAGCATGGCAGCAACAGCACTTGCAACCACAGCAAGGCTATGCTTGACGCAACCTCGCTGCCCAACATTCATCAACCAAATGCAACGTACCACATTGAGTCATGGCAATGCAAAGGCCCATGATTGATTTCGACAAGAGGTCTTTGGGGTTCAACGATGAGACTCTGCAGCAGTGGGTCAAGTGCCCGCAGACTGCCAGCAAACGTCCTCTTCGTAACCCAGGTGTCACCTAGGTTGTTCAGATGGCGCCCAAAGGTGATTTACATGGCTGTTGCTGCTTCGATGCGGCGGCTTTGTTT
>JARWLF010001164.1:0-25151 GCA_029853055.1 Scenedesmus sp. KT-U | reverse complement strand
GCGCGCGCTCCTCGTCGGCATCGTCAACACGCTGTGGGTCTCGTTCTTCGGCTGCATCCTGGCGACTGTGATCGGGACGATCGTCGGCATCCTGCGGCTGTCCTCGAACCCGCTCCTGCGGCTCCTGATGCTCGCCTATGTCGAGGCGCTCAGGAACGTCCCGCTCCTCCTCTATCTCTTCCTCTGGTACGCGATCATCGTCGCGGTCCTGCCCGGCGCGCGCGACGCGCTGAACCCGGCTCCGGGAATCTATCTCAGCAATGGCGGGCTCTACCTGCCGAATCTCGCCTGGAGCGGCGCCCATGCCGGCGTGCTGGCCGCCCTCGCGATCGGCCTCTTCGCCGCCGCACGGATCGCGCGGGCGATGCGGCGCCGGCGCATCGAGACCGGGCACGAGCGGCCGGTCTGGCCCCTCGTTCTCGCCGCGATCGCCCTGCCGACGCTCCTCGCCTTCCTCGTCCTGCGCCCCGACACGACGATCGACTGGCCGATTGCCGGTCGTTTCCGGATGGCGGGCGGCCTGCATCTGACGCCGGAATTCACCGCGCTCCTCGTCGGCCTCTCGCTCTCGGCCTCCGCCGCGATCGCCGAGATCGTCCGCAGCGGCATCCAGTCAGTGGCCAAGGGCCAATGGGAGGCGGCGCGCGCGATGGGCCTGCACGAGGGCGCCACCATGCGCCTCGTCGTGCTCCCCCAGGCTTTGCGCGTCATCGTGCCGCCGATGACGAGCACCTATCTCTCGCTCCTCAAGAATTCCTCGCTCGCCATCGCCATCGGCTATCCCGACCTCGTGATGGTGGCCAACACCACCATGAACCAGACCGGCCAGGCGATCGAGGCGATCGCGATCTTCATGATGGTCTATCTCGGGCTCTCGCTCGCGATCTCGGCCTTCATGAACTGGTACAACGCGCGCGTCGCCATCAAGGAGCGTTGAGATGACGACGACCGCGCTCGAAGCTGCGACGACGCGGATCGCCCCCGCACCCGGGGGCCCCGTCTCCCCGCCCCCCGCCGAGCCGCTCGCGCCGCCCCGCCGCGCGGGTGCCCTGCGCCGGGTCCTCTGGCCCTACGTGAACACGCCGCTCAACGCGCTGATCACGCTCGTCTGCCTCGCGCTTCTCGTTCGGGTCGGCGTCGTCGCCTACGATTGGCTCTATGCGCGGGCGGTCTTCGTGGGCGATCCGCAGGATTGCCGGGCGGCGGCCGGCGCCTGCTGGCCCTTCGTCGTAACGAAGCTGCGCTTCATGGTCTTCGGCTTCTACCCCTACGACGAGCATTGGCGCCCGGCGCTCAGCCTCACGATCTTCCTCGCGACGATCGGCGTCTCGATGGTGCCGCGCTTCTGGAGCCGGCGGCTCGTCTGGCTGTGGGCGGGATCGATCGCGACGATGGCGGTCCTGATGCTCGGCGGCGTCTTCGGCCTCGCTTACGTCTCGACGACGCGCTGGGGCGGGCTGCCGCTCTCCTTCATGCTCTCCTTCGTCGGCCTCGCCGTCGGCTTCGTCTTCGGCATCGTGCTCGCGCTCGCGCGCATGTCGAGCATGCCCGCGATCCGGATCATGGCGATCGTGTTCATCGAGGTGGTGCGCGGCGTGCCGCTGATCTCGATCCTGTTCATGGCGACCGTGATGCTGCCTCTGTTCATGCCGGACGGGGTGACCATCGACAAGCTCTTGCGCGCCCAGGTCGCGATCATCGTCTTCGCCGCCGCCTACATCGCCGAGACGGTGCGCGGCGGCCTCCAGGCGATCCCGAAGGGGCAGCGCGAGGCGTGCGGCTCGCTCGGCATGACCTATTTCCAAGCGATGCGGCTCGTGATCCTGCCCCAGGCCTTGAAGATCGTGATCCCGCCGCTCGTGACGATCTTCATCGGCTTCTTCCAGGACACGACCCTCGTCACCATCATCGGATTGCTCGATTTCCTCGACACGGTGCGCGCCTCGATGCGCGATCCCGACTGGCAGGGGATCGCGGTGCTCGAAGGCTACGTGTTCGCGGGCTTCGTCTATTTCGTGTTCAGCTATTGCATGGGCGCCTACAGCCGCTGGCTCGAGCGGCGCCTGCGCACGGGGCATGCTTGAGGCGCCGGCTCTGGAGGTCGCGATGTCGGATGCGGACGGGGAGGGGATCTCGGCGGTCCGCCACGGCCACCGGGCGGTCTACGACGCGAACGGTGCGGCGTTCGACGCGCGGCGTCTGCGCGTGCTCTACGAGCGGGACTGGCTCGAGCGCTTTCTCGCGCACGTCCCCGAGGGCGGGCGCGTGCTCGATCTCGGCTGCGGCGCGGGCGAGCCGATCGCGCGCTTCCTGATCGATCGGGGCTGCGAGCTCGTCGGTCTCGATTTTTCGGCGACGATGCTCGCGATCGCGCGGGAGCGCTTTCCCGGAACGCGCTTCGTCGAGGGCGACATGCGCGCGCTCGACCTCGCAGAGCGGTTCTGCGGCATCGTCGCCTGGGACAGCTTCTTCCACCTCACCAAGGACGAGCAGCGCGACCTGATCCCGCGTCTTGCCGCCCATCTCGAGCCTGGCGGCGCGTTCCTCGCGACCGTCGGCCCTCGGGAGAGCGAGGCGATCGGGCGGGTCGGCGACGGGCCCGTCTACCATGCCTCGCTCTCGCCGGCGGAATACGCGGCGCGCTTCGCGGATGCCGGCATGACGATCGAGCGCTTCGTCGCCGAGGATCCGGATTGCGACCGCCGCTCGGTGATCCTGGCGCGCCTCCGTTCTGGCCGGCGGGCGTGACGGGGACGCAAGTGTCGGCCCTCGTGTGCGTGTCGGCTCCGCGCACGTGGCGACTTCGCGGCGGACCGCTCTTCTTGCGGCAAGCCGCTTCTGCCGGCTCGGCGCTGCGTCGTTGCCGGCAAGGCCGAGGACGGGGGCCAGATGGAGAGAATGTCTCACAGGCTCGCAGCGGCGGCCCGGCTGGCTGGCGCTCGCCTCGTGCGAGTGCGTTCGAACGTCCGCTTCGGCTCTTCGGCGATGAAATGCCCTGGCCCGACCTCGACGAGTCGCGAACGCGGCGGCGCATCGTGCGGGTGGCGGACGAGGACGGGCGCCGCGGGCGCTTCGGGAAGGACGGTGCCGGCCGCGCGACGCCGCGGATCCGGAACAGGTACGGCCGCGAGCAGGCGGCGCGTGTAGGGGTGCCGCGGATCGTGCAGGACGTCCGCGGTCGGCCCGGTCTCGACGATCTGCCCGGCATACATCACGGCGACGCGGTGGCTCACCCGCTCGACGACCGCGAGATCGTGGGAGATGAACAAGAAGGCGAGGCCCTCCTCCGCCTGAAGCCGTGCCATCAGATCCGTCACCTGCCGCGCGACCGAGACGTCGAGCGCCGAGACCGGCTCGTCGGCGACGATCAGCGCCGGGCGCACGGACAGCGCGCGAGCGATGCAGATGCGCTGTCGCTGGCCGCCCGAGAACTGGTGCGGGTAGCGGTCGATCGCGTTCGCGTCGAGCCCGACGCGTTCGAGGAGCGTGCGCGCGAGATCCCGGCGCTCGTCGCCGGTCAAGCTGCCGTGGATATCGGCCGGTTCCGTGACGAGATCCACGATCGGCAGGCGAGGGTTGAGGCTCGCGAACGGATCTTGGAAGACCATCTGCGCGTGGCGCCGCCTGTCTCGCAGCGCAGCGCCCGCGAGACGGGTCACGTCCTCGCCGAGAAGCCGGATCGAACCCGATGCCGGCTCGACGAGGCGCAGGAGCGCACGCGCGACGGTGGACTTGCCGCAGCCCGATTCGCCGACGAGGCCGAGCGTCTCCCCACGATGGACGCAGAGGCTGACGCCGTTCACCGCATGGTGGTCGCGGGCGCTGCCCGGCATGAAGCCGCGCCGCACGGGATAGCGCACCACGAGATCGCGCGCCTCGATCACCGGCTCGCCGCGGCGCTCGAGCGGAGGCGGAGCGCCCGCCCCGAGGCGCGGTGCGGCGGCGAGCAGCATGCGGCCGTAATCGGAGCGCGGCGCCGCGAAGACGTCCGTCACGCGCCCCGCCTCTTCCATCCGGCCGCGTCGCAGGACGACGACGCGCTCGGCGATGTCGGCGACGACCCCCATGTCGTGCGTGATGAACAGGACGCTCATCCCGAGCTCGGCTTGAAGAGTGCGGATGAGCGCCAGGATCTCGGCCTGCGTCGTCACGTCGAGCGCGGTCGTCGGCTCGTCGGCGATGAGGAGTTCCGGCCGGCAAGCGAGGGCGATGGCGATCATCACGCGCTGTCGCAAGCCGCCCGAGAGTTCGTGCGGATATTGGTCGAGCCGTCGTGCGGCGTCGGGAATGCGCACGCGGTCGAGCGCGTCCCGAGCGGCGGCGCGGGCGCGGGCCGCGTCGAGCCCCTGGTGCAGCCGGATCACCTCCGCGACCTGGTGTCCGAGCGGCATCACCGGATTGAGGGCGGTCATCGGCTCCTGGAAGACCATGGCGATGCGGTTGCCGCGCACGCGGCGCATCGCACGCTCGTCGAGCGTCGCGAGATCGATCGGCGCGGGCCCGCCCATCGAGAGGCTCCCGCGCGTGATCCGTCCGCCCTCGCGCTCGACGAGCCGCATGATCGCGAGCGCGCTCGCCGATTTGCCCGACCCGCTCTCGCCGACGAGCGCGACGGTCTCGCCGGCGGGGACGTCGAAGGAGAGGCCGTCCACGGCCTGGGTTTCGCCGAAGGCGATCGCGAGATCGCGTACGGACAGGAGCGGGGCGGCCATCGCGTCAGCGCTCCCCGGCGCGGCGCTCGCGCAGCCCGGGATGGGTCCGGAACTCGGGGAGCGGCGTCGTCCACCGATGAGCCTGCGGGCGGAAGCCGAAGGCGATCGGATCGCGCCCGACGACCTCCCAGCGCACGCTCTCGCCGAGTTCGAGCACCCCCATCGCGCCCGCCGGCTCGCCCTGCGTGGTGAAGCTCTCGGTCAGGGATTGCTGCGTGAGATGGGTGATCCCGTCGATCGTCGTGATCGTGTTCCAGTGGACGTGCCCCGCGATGCAGACGACCGGCACCCGAGCGAGCGCCAGGGCCGCGCGCACGCGATCGGCGCCCGGATAGGTCGCGCTGCCGGGATTGTTCTGGAAATAATAGTTTCCGCTCTGCGCATGGCCGGAGACGGGCACATGCGAGACGACCAGCAACGGGCGATCTGCCGCCTGGACCGTGCGGGCGAGCCAGATCAGATCTTCCTCGACGAGGACGAACCCCACGTGCTCCGGCCCGCGACGGATGCGTGCGTCCGCACGCCAGAGCACGATGCGCCAACCCTCGAGATCGCGGATCTCGTGAGACAGGCTCTGCCCGAGGATCGCCTCGTTCTCGGCGCGGCTCAAATGGTCGAGATCGTGATTGCCGCACACGTGCAGGGCCTGTGCGGGCACCGCGCGGAAGGCGTCCGCGACCTCGGCCGCGAGCCGCCGGTCCGTTGGCGCGTCGACGTCCGAGATGCGGTCGCCGAGATCGAGCAGGGCGGCGGGTCGGACGTCGGCGACGAAACGGGCGAATTCGCCCATCAAGGGCAGGGCCGCGTCGCCGCGCTTGGCGGTGGAGGGCGGCCCATGGTGGATGTCGGTCACGATGGCGAGGCGCAGCGTCATGGTCGTGTTTCCGTTCACGTGCGGAGGACGGGCGTGAACCCGCCGCCGGGAGCGGCGGGTTCGGTCGCGCGCCGCGGTCAGTTCGTGTCGAACGAGATCGCGCCGGCGCGGAAGTCGAGCACGTAGGGGATGTGCCCGGGCTGCGGCGCCCAGTTCACTCCCTGCCGCATCGCCCAGCTCTCGAAGGGGCGATAGAGCGGCAGAAGCGGCGGGTCGGCCTCGATGCGCGCCATCAGCTCGGCATAGGCGTCCCGGCGTGCGCCGATGTCGGTCGAGAAGCGGAAGCGCTCCCAGATCGCCGCATAGTCGGCATCCGTGTTGAAGCGCCCCTCCGATTCGGCCGGACCGTTGGGCGCCCACATCACGCCGAAGGAGCCGAACGGATCGGCGAAATACATCGGGTTCGACCAGGTGCGCACCATCATGTTCGGGTCGTTGCCGGTCCATTGCGGAACGGCGTTGATGCGCGCGTTCACGCCGACGGCCGCCCACATCTCCAGGATCGCCTGGGCGGCGAGCGTGTCGTTCGTGTAATAGGACGGCGAGTGCATGTCGTAGACGATCTCGAAGCCGTCGTAGCCGGCCTCTTCGAGCAGACGACGCGCCTCCTGCGGGTCGTGGCGGAAGGTCGTCAGTTCCGGCATGTAGAGCGGGCCGAACTCGGACATCGTATGCGTGGTCGGCACGACGGCCTTGCCGAGCCACAGCGCCTCGTTGAGGAGATCGCGGTCGATCGCGAGCGAGAGCGCCCGGCGGATGCGGGGGTCGCGCATCTGCGGATGGTTGGCGTTGAAGATGATCACGTGGAACAAGGCCGTGTTCGAGCCCACCGCCTTCATCGCCGGGTCGGCCTCGATGAGCGCGAGCTGGTCGGGAGCGATGTTCGTCGCGATGTCGGCCTCCCCGGTGCGCAGGGCGGTCAGCCGCGAGGCGACCTCGGGCACATGGCGCACCGTGGCGCGCGCGAGCGGGGCCGGCTCGCCCCAGAAATCGTCGAAGCGCTCGTAGACGATGCGCTGGCCGGGCACGAATTCGGCGACGCGGTAGGGGCCGGTGCCGACGGGAGCCAACGACATCGCCTCGAAATCCGCGTCCTCGATCGCGTTCGGATCGCCGGCGAGGCCCTTCACGTAGGCCTCGGGCACGATGAAGAGCTGCTGGAGGCTCAACAGCGTCTCCCAGAGCGTCTCCTCGCGGAAGGTGTGCACCCGCACGGTCAGATCGTCGACCTTCTCGGCGCGCTCGAAATTGGCGAGACGGTCGCGCCGACGGACCTGGTAGGGCGGGAAGGTCGCCTGGAACATGCGGTTCAACGAGAAGACGACGTCGTCGGCGGTCATCGTCGAGCCGTCGTGGAACTTGACGCCCTCGCGCAGCCGCAGCTCCATCGTGGTCGGCGCGACGAGCTCCCAGGAGACGGCCAGGCCCGGCTTCCATTCCGGCTCCATCTTCGCGTAGTCGCGGTGGATCAGCGGGTCGAAGATGTTGAAGTAGAATTGCGAGCCGACGTTCGAATGGTCGCGGCCGGGGTCGAGATAAACCGACATGTTGCCTGCCGCGACGGTGATCTCCTGGGCGTTGGCGGCACCGAGGCCGGCGGCGAGGATCGTCGCGAGGGCGGTCGATTTCAGAAGCGCTTTCATGACGGTCTCCGTTCGAGATCGCCCGCGGCGCGGGCGAGGGGGTCAGCGTTCGCGCAGCCGCACGTCGGCGCGGTCGCGCAGCCAGTCGCCGAGGATCTGCACGGCGAAGGTCACGGCGAGGATCGCGAGCGCGGGGGCGAGCACGATCCAGGGTGCTGTCGGCATGAAGTCTCGGCCGACGCCGACCATCGCGCCGAGCGTCGCGGTCGGGGGCTGCACGCCGAGGCCGAGGAAGGAGAGGGTGCTCTCGAGGAGCACGATGTTGGACACGCTGAGCGTGAACTGCACGACGAGCGGCGAGACGAGATTCGGCAGAAGATGGCGCATGGCGATGCGCGACGGGCTCGCTCCAGCCGCGCGCGCGGCCTCCACGAAGGGCATGCGCACGAGCTTGATCACCTCGCCGCGCACGATGCGGGAATATTGCTCCCAGCCATAGAGCCCGAGCACGACCACCATCACCGGCAGCGCGTTGCCGAAGATCGTCAACACGAACAGGGCGACGAGCGTGAACGGGACCGCGATCTGCGCATCGACCGCGCCCATCACGGCGGCCTCGACACGCCCGCCGGACAGCCCTGCGAGGAGGCCGAGCGTGCCGCCGATCAGGAGGCCGATCAGCGCGCCGGCGAAGGCGAGGGCGAGCGTGAGGCGCAGCCCGTGGAGCGTGCGCGAGAGAAGATCGCGTCCGAGCTCGTCCGTCCCCAGCCAGAAGCCGGCCCGCGCGCCCTCGAAGCCCATGGGCGGCCGAAACCGGTCGAGGAGGCTCTGCGCGTTCGGATCGACGGGCGCGACGAGCGGGGTGGCGAGCGCGAGCCCGACGAGGACGATCGCCACGACGAGGGCGAGGCGCTGGATGGCGTCCATCCGGCCGACGGCGAGCAGAAGGGGGGCGAGGCGGCCGATGGGGGCGAGGCGGAGAGCGCGCATGGCTCAAGCCCTCCCTGCACGTCGCAGGCGGGGATCGGCCCAGGCATAGCCGAGGTCGATCAGCGCGTTGACGACGATGACCGCGAGCGCCACCGTGAGCACGCCGAATTGGAGGACGGGATAGTCGCGCCGGATCGCCGAGCGCACGAGAAGCTCCCCGATTCCCGGCCAGGCGAAGATCGATTCGACCACGACGGACCCTGCGGCGGCGAGGCCGGCGATCTGCAATCCGACGACGGACAGGAGGGTGATGCCGGCATTGCGCAAGCCGTGACGCAGGACGACCACGTGCTCGGAAAGACCTTTGGCGCGCGCCGTACGCATGTAGTCCTGGCCGAGCACGTCGAGCATCGCGTTGCGGGTGAAGCGGGTCAGCGCCGCGATCAAGCCCGCGGCGAGCGTCACGGTCGGCATCACGAAATGCGCGACGCTCGCATTGCCGACGACCGGCAGGAGGTTGAGCCAATAGGAGAAGGTCAGCACCAGAAGGACGCCGAGCACGAAGTTCGGGACCGCATAGCCGAGGAAGGCGAGCGTCGTCGCCGCGCTGCCGACCCAGCTCGTGCGATGCAAGGCGGCGACGATCCCGAGCGGGATGGACACGATCAGGGTCAGCGACGTCGCCGAGAGAAGAAGCTGTGCCGACGGCCAGAGGCGCTCGGAGACGATGTCCGCGACCGGGCGGCGCTCGATGTAGGAGAGGCCGAACTGGCCGTCGAAGAAGGCGCCGAGAAAGGCGCGATACTGCGCGAGCCACGAGCGATCGAGCTCGTAATAGCGAATGAGTATCTCCCGGTCCTCGCGCGAGAGGCCTTCGCCGGCGATGAAGTCGATCGGATTGCCGGAGATGCGGGTGGCGAAGAAGACGAGCGTCACGATCGCGAGGAACGTGAGCGTCATGCGTGCGAGCGTGCTCGCCATGTAGGTCAGCATCATGCGGCTCCCTGCGCGATCTCGGCCGTGCCTCGCGGACGCGCGGCCGGCTCGTCGCCGGGACGGCGGACGAGGACGAACGGCACTCCGGCGGCCTGCGCGGCGAGACCGTCCGTCGCGGCGGTATCGCCGATGAACACGGCGTCGCACGCCGCCACCGCGGATCGGGCGAGCGCCCTCCGGACGAGCCCCGGCGCCGGCTTGCCGACGACGATCGCGGGCGTCACCGCGACCATCGCGGCGAGCGCCGCCATCAGCGCCCCCGTCTCCGGCACCGGCGTGCCGTCGGGTCCGGGATGAGAGGTATCGGGGTTCGAAAGCCACAGCTCGGTGCCGCGATGGGCGAGCGCGGCGAGCTGCGCGAGGTCCGCCAGATCGAAATCGGGCGCTCGGGCGAGGAGCGCGATCTCCGCCCGGTCGCGATCGGGCCTCAGGCCGAGCCGTTCGGCCAAAGCCACGATCGGCTCGCTCGCGAAGAGCGCGACGCGCGCACCCGGGCGCCGGCTCGCGAGAAGACGGACGGCTTCCTCTCCGGCGAGCACGAGGCGCGCGGGGGCGATCGGCAGCGCGATGCGCTCGAGCCGCGCGGCGAGCGTCGCGGCCGTGTCGCTCGAATTGTTCGACACGATCGTCAGGCGCTCTCCGAGCCGCGCCACGAGCCGGCAGGCATGGGGCAGCGGCTTTCCGCCCGCGATCAGACACCCGTCGAGATCGGCGAGCACCGCGGGGCGCTCCGCAGCGGGGCTGTCCAGGAATTCGTCCAAACCGATGGCTCTCACGTCACACCCACCTTGCGACGACGGACCGACCCGCCGTTCGTGATCGGGCGCGACGCTCGGCGCGGCGTGTTACGTGCCTGTTACGGACGCGAGCTAGGCTTGCGGACCATGAAAGCCGAGCCTTCATCGCTCCCGCGCAACCTCACCCCGGCACGCCTGCGCGCCCTTTTGCAGGTGGTGGAGGACGGCTCGTTCTCGGGTGCGGCGCGCAGCCTGGGTCTGAGCCATACGGCGGTCGCCCAGCAGATCCGCGAACTCGAGGCCGAGCGCGGTATCCGGCTTTTCGACCGCATCGACGGCTCGCTGCGCCCCACCCCGCTCTGCCGCGAGCTCTGCGAGATCGGCGAGCGGATCCGAGAGGCCGAGCGCGATGCCGAGCGCATCCTCGCCCGGCGCGATGCGGGAGGCCGTGACCGCCTGCGGGTCGGGCTCGGCAATTCGATGCCTGGAATTGCCCTCATCGGCCAGGTCATCGCGAGCTACCGCACGCTGTCGGTCAGCGTGGTCAGCGGCTCGCATCACGACATCCTCTCCGCCGTGCTCCGGCGGGAGGTCGACGTCGGCATCCTGCCGGACGTCCCGGAAGACCCACGCCTGCGGCGTGCGATCCTGTTGCGGCAGGAGGTCGTCGCCATCGTCGCGGCGGAACGCCCGCAGCTCGTCGGCGAGACCGCGACCCTCGCGGAGCTCGCCGAGCGACCGTTGATCTTCCGCTCCAGGGGGTCGTCGACCCAGCGTGTGGTCGACCGTGCCTTCCGTCGCGCGGGCCTCGCGCCCGCACCCGTCTTGACGGTCGACAGCCGCGACACGGTCTACGAGGCGGTGGCGATCGGCGTCGGCATCGGCTTCATGTGGCGTCACGGGACCCATCGCGCGGATGCCGTGCGCCGCATCCGCGTTCCGGAACTGCAGCCGGGAGCCGAGGAGGTGGTGTTCGCCCTCGACGACGAACGCAACGCGGTCGTCGACCTCGTCTTCAGCACGGCGTCGCTCTGGGCATCGCAGGAGCGACGCGCCGAGCCGAAGCGGCAGCAGGCGTGACGCCGTTCTCTCGAGCGAGGCGAACCCGGGTGCGGTTGCGGGAAGATCGTCTCTCTCGCCGCGTCGGATCGGGGTCGAGCGGGAGGTGCGGCTCGATTCGGAGCCCGCGTACGCCTACGGTGAGCGCCGCCTTGTAAACCAGCCTGTTTAGGTGCGAGCCATAGGGATGTCCCTATGGCTATCCCTATGGCAGGCACCATGGCGTTGCAGCGTATCGAGGTGATTACCGGGGCGACGGGTCGGCGTCGCTACACCCAGGAGCAGAAAGTTCGGCTCGTGGAAGAGACCCTGGCACCGGACGCGAGCGTCGTCGAGGTGGCCCGCGGCGCCGATGTCGATCCGAGCCTGCTCTATCGCTGGCGGCGGCAGATGTTGGGCGCACAGCCCCGGCTGCCCGCATTCACGCCCGTGACGGTCGTAGCCGACGATCCGATCGCGCCGCGCCCGCCGCCATCCGAACCGGGCGTGATCGATGTGGAGATCGCGGGCGGGACGCGGGTGCGGGTGACGGGTGCGCCGCAGCCGGCGACGATCGCCGCGGTGCTTGCCTCGCTGACGAGGCGCCCGGCATGATCCCGGTCCCGGCTGGCGTGCGAATATGGCTCGCGGGCGGCGCCACGGACATGCGCTGCGGCATGAACTCGCTTGCCCTGAAGGTTCAGGAGGGGCTTTCTCGAAACCCGCACGGAGGCGATCTGTTCATCTTCCGGGGTCGTCGCGGCGATCTTGTGAAAATTCTCTGGCATGACGGCCTGGGCATGTCGCTTTATGCGAAGCGCCTGGACCGGGGGCGCTTCATCTGGCCCTCGCCGACCGACGGCGCGATCTCGATCTCGTCCTCGCAACTCGGTTATCTGCTCGACGCGATCGACTGGCGCAATCCCCAGCACACGTGGCGACCGGGGTCCGCGGGATAGCTGCGGCAAAGTGAATCGGTCGGCGTACAGGGTCGCAAAAAGCCAAGCTCTGCAACGGATCTTGGGCTATGCTGACGGCATGGACGCCACGCCCGACGACATCGCCGCCCTTCGCGCCGCGCTCGCCGAAGCGCAGGCCAGAGCCGTTGCAGCCGAAGCCGATCTCGCACGGGTGCGCGCCCGCACATCGGGCGCCGAGGCGATCATCGCGACCCTGAAACTCGAGATCGAGCGGCTCCGGCGCGAACTCCACGGACGCCGCTCCGAGCGCACGGCGCGCCTCATCGACCAGCTCGAACTCGAATTGGAGGAGCTCGAGGCGAAGGCGACGGAGGACGAGCTCGCCGCGGACGCGATGCCGAGGAACGCGAGCGCAGACGCCTCCCGCAGGCGTCCGTCCCGCAAGCCCTTCCCCGACCACCTGCCTCGCGAGCGCGTCGTCGTGCCGGCGCCGACGAGTTGCGCGTGCTGCGGCTCGGCCCGGCTGGCGAAGCTCGGCGAAACCGTCACTGAGACCGCCGAGCGGGTGCCAGCCTCGTGGAAGATCGTCCAGACGGTCCGCGAGAAGTTCACCTGCCGCGATTGCGAGACGATCACGCAGCCGCCGGCGCCGTTCCACCCGACGCCGCGCGGGTGGGCGGGACCAAACCTGCTCGCAAGCATCGTCTTCGAGAAGTTTGGGCAGCATCAGCCGCTGAACCGCCAATGCGAGCGCTTCGCCCGCGAAGGCATGGAGGTGAGCCTCTCCACCGCCGCCGACCAGGTCGGTGCCGCGGCCGCGACCCTGCGGCCTCTCCACGATCTTCTCGAGGCCCACGTCTTCGCGGCGCAGCGGCTGCACGGTGACGACACCACGGTTCCGGTACTCGCCAAAAGCAAGACGGTGACGGGCCGCTTGTGGACATACGTTCGCGACGACAGGCCCTTCGGTGGTCCGGCGCCGCCTGCCGCAATCTTCCGCTATTCCCGGGACCGATCCGCCGTCCATCCGAGCGAGCATCTCTCCGGCTTCGCTGGCCTGCTTCAGGCCGACGCCTACGCGGGCTACAACAAGCTCTACGAGGCGGACCGAAGTCCGGGGCCGGTCACGGGCGCGTTCTGTTGGGCGCACGGCCGGCGCAAGTTCTTCGTCCTCGCCGATATCGCCGCAAGCGCGCGACGAGGCCCGAGCGCGCCGCCGATCTCACCGATCGCGCTCGAAGCCGTGCGCCGCATCGACCGCATCTTCGACCTCGAGCGGGAAATCAACGGTCGCTCCGCAAGCGAGCCCGGCCATTGCCGAACTCGAGGCCTGGATGCGCAAGGAGCGCGCGGCGATGTCGAAACACGCGCCCGTTGCCAAGGCCATGGACTACATGCTCGCCCGCTGGGACCGGTTCGCCCGCTTCCTCGACGACGGTCGGATCTGCATCTCGAACAACGCCGCCGAACGGGCCCTGCGCGGTGTGGCCCTGGGAAGAAAAGCGTGGCTCTTCGCCGGCTCCGACCGGGGCGGCGAGCGTGCGGCCTTCATGTACGGCCTCATCGTCACCGCCAAGTTGAACGAGATCGATCCCCAGGCCTGGCTCGCCGACGTCCTCGCGCGCATCAACGACCTGCCGCAGGCGCGCCTGCACGAACTCTTGCCCTGGAACTGGAAAGCGCTACGCGCTCAGGTCGCGGCGGCCGCATAAGCCGCGGCGCTCACCGGATGCGTACGTTCCTCGAAGCGCGAAATCCGCCTGACCGAGCGTGCCCCCGCCTGATACCAGAACCAGGCGGCGATCAGAGCCGTCGCGATCGCGGCGCCATCCAGAACGTAGAACATTACAGACATCGAAGCGCTGTCCTCCCAAGCGATTTCATGCGTGATCCTTGCCGTCGGCCGCAGGCGCTCTGGACATCGCATGCAAGGCGCTCATCAGATCAAAAGTGATCTTGCTTTCAAGGGTCCGGGCAAGCCTCGTCGGGCAGAACAGCGAAATCGAGATCCTGTATTTGCCGATGTCCGTCGTGCCGAACCGGACCTCGGGTACCGCATCCGGCAGATCGATGCCCGTCCGATTCTTGATCTTCGCGTTGACACGCAATGCTTCGTCCCGGTATGGCGCATAATGCTTGTCGATCGTCTCCTCGATCATCGTGCGGTTCCCGAACACGTCGATGTCGGGCTCGACCGTGAGAGAAAAGCTGCAATAGGCGTGGTCCCGGAGGTAAGTCTGGTTTCGGACCGGCGATCCGAAGAAGGCGCTGTTGGGGACGATGGCGGTGCGGCCGGTATAGTCGAAGGAATTGGGCGAATTCTCGAACTCGTGCAGCTTCGTCACGAAGACGGTGTGATCGATGACTTCGCCCCGGATGCCCGCCACCTCGATCCAGTCTCCCACGGAGAAGGCTCGGGACGAGGTACGCAAGATCGAGCCGGATAGGCAGAGGATCAGCTCCTTGGTCGCCACGACCACGGCAACGGCGACCGCCGTCAGGGAGAGCGCGAAAGTCTGCAGCTGAGGGGCCCAGATGAGGACGATCCCGATCAGGGCAAGGAAGAACAGCAGGTTTCCGACACCGGCGCTCCAGCGGCGCTGAAGATGCGGGGCCGCCTCGGTCCTGCTTCTGATCGCGTGACGCGCGATCGAACGCAACACGAGCAGCATCAGGATCAGCGCGAGCGAAGCCGCGATGTCGAGAACCGGCCAACGGTCGAGGTCGATGTTGAAATTCATGCCTTAACCCTTCATAGCACAACGACGCACGTCGGAATGCTATTGCCGGACGTTCCGCGGACATCGAGGCTAAACTATTCACCGAAAGCCAGCCGCGCCAATGTTGCGGCCCCCTAACGCGTCCGTCTGGCTGTCGCGCAGTAGCTGGCAGCCAGCTTCTCTAACCGACATCGATCCGCTGCCAAGCGCTCCACTGCCACCCAGCGGTTCCAGTCGGGGGCGATGCTCCAGCCGGGCTGGCTTACCCGTGCGGTCGGCAGACGGTAGTGCAGCACGGCCCGCTTTCCAATCTTCTCGTTCGGCAGCCGCTTCCGTACTCGCTGCTCGTCGAAATGTAGGAACAACGGCAAGAGATCGAGGTCACGATCCCGCGTCGGGTTCGCCGCCAGGTAGTCATCCATTAATCCGTCCAGGTCTGGCCAGTAATCTAGGGCGACCACGCGCCGCACATATGCCGTCGGATAATCCCGTCCGAAACCTATGCGATGGGACAGACGGCGCGGCTGGCTCTCCTGCCGAAGCCAGTCGTTCAGCAGCATGAAGGCCTTCAGTATTGCTGTGATCGCCGCCGCATCGAGCCGCGGAGGCTCTGGATTGAAATGAAGGCCGAATGCGACGGGCCCCCTCTCCCGAACCCCCGCCAAGCGCAGCACCTCCACCGCGTCATCGACCAGCGGCAGCCGGTCGAGCGGCAGCGGACGGGTCACCAGTTCACGCGGCACGAAGAACTGCGAGACCTTGCCCAGCCTAGCCGCTCCAGCCTTGCTGAGGAGGCCCCACCGCGTCCCGCGATGGCGCTGTGGATGGGCGTAGCGCGTATCAATCTCGACCATCAGCTCGCCGAGCGGCGATCCCCTGACGATCAGGGCATGCGCATCCTCTTCGACAACGGAACCGCCCAACCCGGACGCAAGTGCGAGCGCAGCCTGCCGGGCGCTGAGTGCTCCGAATTCGACCTCCACGCCAACGGTCCGCAGCCGCCCAGCCGCGTTCTCCCGGAGGGGCGGATCAGCAAAGTCAACTCGACGCTGTGTGGAGTACCGCTCGGGCGCGGCGAGTTCGTTCGTTGTTTGGCTATGCGGCACCTTGGGAGCTTCGCTGTGCCGATGGAAACGCATTGAATTTTGTGAACTCATTAAGGACTTTCGTTGGGAAGGTCTAAAATGGTGGCGGCCAAGACGCCCCGCAAGATGGATGCTCCCGGCGCATGGTGTGGCGGGCCGACGAGTTGGTTACGTGGTTCGTATCCGCAAGCCGCTCGTTCTTATTCCCCATTCCGACCAGCACGAACCCGGTCCCGCGTTAGCAGCCCACTGAAAACGCCAGTACCGCTGCTCCAAGGATCGCGGACGAGACCGGCTTGCATTCCAGCAGAAAAATCAGCGACCGCACCCAGCCGGTTTGAACCTATTATGACGTCACGCTAGGCGCCCCAACCATCCGGTGCAGACGCGAGACCACGCCGGCGTCGAGACGCAGCGCCTTCGCCAGGCGGCGGAAGTAGTCGCGCTCGGCTTCGGTGTCGATGTCAACGGCCATCAGCGCGGCGAGATAGACCTCCGTCGCAACTTCCGGCCGCGAGACCTGCGCCCCGAGTTCCTCCACATCGACCGGACGCTGCACTTCCTCGCGCGCGGCCCGGCGCTCCTCCTCGGTGACCTCGTCGTCATGCATGCGACCGAGGATCTTCTCCATCTCGGCCTCGTCGATACGACCGTCCACCTGCGCCGCGCCGATCATCGCGCGCAGGACGAGCCGCTCGGCATCAGGGCCAGTCAGCGCCTGCACCTCGTCCGCGCTCGCCTCCGCATCGGGTGCAGTGCCGCCCGGCTGTGCCTGATGATCGCGCCAGGCCTTGAGCGCGAGCGTTCCGAGGACGGCCATCGCCCCGCCCTTGGCTGCCCCTCCGAGGCCGCCGCCGAAGAGCGCCCCGGCCGCCGCGCCGAGGCCGCCGATCTTCGCGCCGCTCATGCCGCCTGCCTGTTTCTTGCCGAGGAAGTCACTCGCCGTCTGTGCGAGGCCGCCGCCGCCAGTTCCCGATGCGCCCGACCCGCGCATGAGCGAGCCCAGCATCTGCTCGATCCCGCCGCTGCTCTCGGCGTTCTCCGCACCCGTCCGGAGCCGGTTCTGCGATTGGCTCGACGTGCCTTGGCCGAGCATGTTCCCGATGATGTTTCCCAAACCCATAATCGTCTCCTGTGGCGGCAGCGGCGTCCCGCGCCATCCTGCTGACAATGGCCGCGACCCGTCATGTGTTCCACTGCACATTGGCGCATTGGCAACGCGAGGATGGACATTGCCGCTCATCTTGATCGAACGGCGAATCCTGCCATTCTCTCAAAAATCTTCGCTTGAACGAAAAAAGGGGCTTGCCACAGCTGCCGTCAGCAGGCCCTGATCCTACCTAGCAACTAAGGGATTGGAGTCTTGGATGAAACAGAAGCCCGACAGAGATATCGAGAAGGACTATCCGCTCCCCGACTTCATCGAGAAGCTCAGGCGCCTCGCCGACGCATTGGAGCAGGGACGGCGTTTCGAGATCCAGATCGCGGGGGAGCGGATTTCGGTTCCCGTCCGCGCCACCTACAACATCGAGCACGAACGAGGCGATGGCGAGGAAGAGATCGAGTTTCAGATCAAGTGGGCGGCGACGTAGCTACTGCCCACGGGACGCGTCAGCTTCGCCGCTTCGGAGATGTCGCAGGCTGATTGATTCTCGTCACCTGAACCGTATGGGATCCAAGCAAGGTTTAACAAGCAAGGTTTGAATCGTGCGCGGCGCCTCGTTTGCCACGGCGGACGTGGTGGCCATCGAGGATATCCGAGATCAATGAGTCACGTCGAAACAGAGCTTTTCGAAGGCCCATGCCGAGATGAAGAGCATTCGCGGTGCCTCCGAAGTCGCCATAGGACCTCCGGGGCAATGCGGTGTGTGATTCGAAGCTTACATGTTCCCCATTCTCCGTCGCGCCGCCACGACGAAGACGATCGCAACAGCGAGAGCCAGCCCAAGCGCGATATCGTCGAGCATGACTCCCACACCGCCAGGAACGGCTTCAAGCTTGTCGAAGGGCCACGGCTTTAGGCGGTCGAGGGTGAGGAAGAGCGCACCGAAACCACCGGCGGCCAGCCATCCGGTCTGGCCGAGCAGCGCCATTCCCGCCAGGTACCCTCCGACCTCATCGATCACGATACGACGGTCGTCTTCGATCGACAGCAGAATCTGCCATGCGTCTGCCGACCAAGCGCCGACGACGGCGACCAGGATCGCGGTCGCAATGAGGGCAACCGGAGCGCGCCCAGACAGCACAACCGTTAGAGGCCATACGCTGGCGGCGGCCAAACCGGCCCGAAGCGGCTCGACGAGACCCGCGCCGAACCAACTCGCGCGCAGGAGCTGCGACTGTTCTATCAGGCTGACGGCTTCGGGCATTATGGCCATCTGAACCATATCTTCAGCTGAACCCGAAGTACCAGACCGCGACCGGAACTGACAGCAGCAGGATCAGGGACAGCACCACGAGCATACCGTCTCGGGTCAGAAGCCCGGCGGCGAAGAAGGCAATGACCGCAGAGGCGATCGAGCCGGAGGTGGGGATCACCTCCATGAACGGCATGAAAAGTGTCAGGACGAGGATCAGGATGAGCGGCAGCCACAACCATGGCCGGTGAAATAGAAACGTCAGCCGCGCCTTTAGGAAGCGCTCGACAAAACGAACGGGCCGACGCAGCCAGCCAATTCCCTTGCAGAGCTTCGCCGTGGACATCCGGCGCTGCGTGATGAAGCGTGGTAGCCAGACGCAATCTCTTCCGGCGATCATCTGCACTACCAGGATGAACACGATGCCCGCGACCGTCGTTGTAATCCCGGGAATGGCGCTCGCGGGCGATGTGGAAATCAGAGAGAAGACCAGCATCAACGCGGCGAACGATTTCCGCCCGAGCTTCTCAATCACCTCCTCGACCGTGATGCTTTCGCCATATGCCGAGCTTTCCAGTTGGTCCAGAACCTCGCTGAGGGCACGGGTGCGTTCTATAGTCATGCCGCATCACCCCCACCCTCTGCGACCAATCGTCAACTGCTCAAACCTGGCGAAACGCCTGCCTGCTAGTCGTCTAATATGACTACCTCGCCGGTCTCGGCATCCACTGTAATTTCACGTTCACCTTGAGCGTCCCGAATTTCTATCTCATACAGCCAGCGACCGTTTTCTTCCTCTAGTGAGAGTTCGGTAATCCGACCCCCTACCTGCTGTCCAACAGCGATCACCGCTTGAGTCAGCGTTCCGCGGAAAGAGTGGGCAGCCTGAAGCTCATCTTCCTGAAACCAGTTGCTCCAGATTCCGGTCAGCGTCTGTTCCCTTGAGGAAATGATCTCTCCGGTCTGTGCGTTCACTGTGACTTCAGATACGGTCTCGCCCTGAACAAGATCCACCTCGTAGACTAGGATGTCATCGTCGATTTCAAGTTCGGCTTCGAGGACCCCGCCATCAATTTCGGCCTGTGCCGCCTCAATGGCATTCACGAAATTTATGACGCTTAGTTCACCGCCGACGGCTCTATCGGCCGGCTGCCGAGCATCAGCAATCTGCGCGACTGCTGGACAAGAAAACGCTAGCGAAAGCGCAGCGGCGGATACAACAAACTTCATAATTCCTCTCCGATCAAGTGCGCGTGGGCACCGTTCAGTTCCTCGATTATAAAGGTTTGGGCATAACGCCTGACCCTTCGGCGCGGATGTCCTCGAGACTGCGGTTGCTTCGCGGCAAGCGAAGATAGACAGCGTGCTGGATGATCTCCCGCGGGAAGCGATGGCAGCGGTAGCTCATGGTGCTCTCTTCCAGCGTTCCGCCTCGCGTGCGGTTGTTTTTCAGAGCCCGCTCCGACCCCATTCGCGACTCCACCCCGTTTAGTTGGGCCCAGAAGTCTCCACGGATCCGAATCGGCAGGCCGAGCATTCCCGCCTGCGGCGGTCTGTCGCGTCGCGCGCAGCCGCGTGCGCGGAGCGAGGCGTGTCACCACGCTTGACGGATCGTCCCGCGATCACCACCTCGAGTGTACCCGTGGTCCGGGCCCCTCTGGCGAGCGCTGCCGGCGCGCTCGCGATGTCGGACCAATATCGACATCGCGCGCCGGCATGGAGGACCACTTGACGTCACCCTTCCCCTATGGCGCTTCGACGCCCGCGCCGCTTCGGCCGTCGCAATTCTCTCGCGTGTCCACGCCTTACACCGGTCTCGTCGCCTGTACGCCGGATACCCCGTCGGAGAACCGAAAGATGCCCGTCGAGTTACCATCAATGGTCCCGCCTGCTTCGTCCGAGACGCCCTGGTGCACGGACGACGACACGCGCGACAACGTCGTCGCGCGCCGCAACGTGCTCGTCGCCCTTTGGGCGGGCCGGGTGATGGGAATGTCCGGCTTCGACCTGACCGCCTATTCCGCGCAGGTCCACATGAGCGATTTCGAGGTGCCGGGCGACGACGACGTCGTGCGCAAGATCGTCGAGGACCTCCGGCTGTCCGGCATGCCCGAAAGATCCGGCGAGGTTCGAGAGCAGCTTAATTGCGCGCACCGCCAGGCGCTGCAGCAAACCCACGTTACCGACTGACCGCCGTCTCCGATCGAGGAACTCGCCATGGACTCCATCTTCGCCGCTCTTATTTCGTTCTTCCTCGTCGATCCGGTTCAGGCCGAGCTCGCCGAACGGCTCTCCGCTTCGCAGGCGCCGCAGGAGGTCGTCAGCGCCATCTCGGGATGCACGCAGGCCGCGATCCCGTCCGTCGTGGACCGCGTCACCGGCGACCCGGTCTGGGCGCTGTCGCAGGTCTACGAGGTCTGGATCGGGGCGAGCGACCCCGTGCGCCTGCTCGCCGAGGTCGCGCCGGAGTGTTCGCGCGCCCTCGAGACCGCTCGTCCGTTCCTGTCGGAGGCCGAAGCGTGACGAGCACGCTGGATCCGGCGCTCGGAGGTCCTCGCCCCGTAGCACAGCGACCCCGGAGGATCCGCGTCGGACGCGGTCCGGTCACGGCGCGCCTGGTCGATGCTGCCCGGCTGCTCCGCGGCCCCCATACGACTGTGGGGGCCCTGTTCGATCGCCTCGGCGAGGACGGCCTCGGTCTCGCGCTGCTGCTCCTGACTCTTGCGACCCTCATTCCGGTTCCGGGGCCATTCGGGATGACCTTCGGGTCTTTGATCGCCTTCGTCGCGCTCCAGATCATGGTGGGCGCGCGGACCCTCTGTGTGCCGTCGATCCTGCGCCGGCGCGGGGTGCCCGGGCGCGCGTTGCGCAGCGTGATCGGGCGCGCCCTGCCGGGGCTATCCCGCGCCGAGCTCCTGCTCGAAGAGGGCCGGCTGGCGCCCCTCGTCAGGCGGCGGGCACGGGTCGCCCTCGCGCTCCCGGTCCTCCTGCTCGCGGTGGCGATCATTCTGCCGATCCCGTTCGGGAACATCGCGCCGGCGCTGGCCCTCGTGGCGTTCAGCCTCGGCCTCATGGCGCGCGATGGCCTGATGATCCTCGCCGGCTTCGTCGTCGGTCTCCTCGCCTTGGGATGGACGGGGATTCTCGTCGTCACCGGAGCGGCCTTGATCGAGGGCGCGGTTCCCGACGCCTGGTATGCCTACCAAGAGCGCTGACGGGATGACCGTGAGTATCCCTGATCGTCCGTCTAGGGCCGGCGCTGAGTATCCCTTCGCCCTGCTAGATGTGAAGCCTTGACAGGTTGTCCTTGTATCGAGCGGGGCCACTGATCGCCGACTTGGAAATCTATGCTGCCGTGTGGCCGGTACCGACGACGGTAGCGGTGTAGTGTTTATCGGCGTGGAAGGTATGGCCCGCTCTTTATGCAAGAGCTATGGCTGAAAATGGGTGATGGGGCCTGAGAAGGCGGCGTATCGTGGCGGGTGCTGAAGCCTGCCAGAACCTCCCGAAGGAGCGATACGCCATGAAGGACGATACCACGATCACACCGTTTCAACAGCCCGGTTCGATCCTCGACCCGCTCACCGAGATCGCCCGCGAGGGCGCGCGGCAGATGCTGGCCGCCGCGCTCAGGGCCGAGGCGGCGAGTTTCGTGGCACAGTTCGAGGACGAACGCCTGCCCGATGGACGCCATCGCATCGTGCGGCATGGCACTGGGCCGGAAAGGATGATCCAGACCGGGATAGGCCCGATCCCGGTGCAGCGCCAGAAGGTGCGCGATCGCGCCGCCGGCGTGCTGGACAACAGAAGGATCCGCTTCACCTCGAACATCCTGCCTCGCTGGGCGCGGCGGTCGAAGAGCCTCGATGCCTTGCTGCCGATCCTCTATCTGCGTGGTATTTCCACCGGCGACTTCCAAGAAGCGTTGACGGCGCTGCTCGGGTCGGACGCGCCGAACCTGTCGCCTGGCGTGATCCCGCGCCTCACGGCGGGTTGGCAGGAGGATTACGACCGCTGGCAACGCCGCGACCTCTCCGCGCGCCGCTATGTCTACATCTGGGCCGACGGGGTCTACCTGCAGGCCCGCATGGAGCCGGTCGCCGAATGCATGCTGGTGATCATCGGCGCGACGCCCGAGGGGCGCAAGGAACTGCTCGGCTTCCAGGTCGGGGTGCGCGAGAGCGCGCAGAGCTGGCGAGAACTGCTGATCGACATCAAGGCCCGCGGCCTCTCGGTTCCGCCGGAGATCGCCGTCGGCGATGGCGCCATGGGGTTCTGGAACGCGCTCGACGAAGTCTTCCCCGGCACGCGTCATCAGAGGTGCTGGGTTCACAAGACCGCCAACGTTCTGAACAAGTTCCCGAAATCGATGCAGCCGGCGGTGAAGGGCGACCTGCGCGAGATCTGGCAGGCCGAGACCCGCGCCGCCGCCGAGGCCGCTATGAATACCTTCAACGAGAAATTCGGGGCCAAGTACGAGAAGGCCGTGACCTGCCTGATCAAGGACCGCGACACCTTACTGGCCTTCTACGACTTCCCGGCCGACCATTGGGATCACCTGCGCACGGGCAACCCGATCGAGAGCGTGTTCGCGACCGTCCGGCACCGGACCGTGCGGACCAAGGGCGCGCTGTCGCAGAGTAAGCATCCGGCCAAGGCCGCTGGAGTGGCGATGAGTTTTCGCCGGGCGCCGAGGAGGCAGGCTTCGCGCCCTTCACGCGGCGCTGTGGTTGCGGCCTGAACCTGCTTTCCATTCCCAGGGCAGGAGCTCCGGAAGCCGGCTCTGCGGCGTCGCGGCGATGTGCGCGAGCACGTCGGCCAGCCAGGCGTGGGGATCGACGTCGTTGAGTTTCGCGGTCATGATCAGGGTGGTCATGACCGCCGCCCGCTCCGCGCCGCGTTCGGATCCCGCGAAGAGCCAGGACTTGCGGCCAAGAGCAAATCCGCGCAGCGCCCGTTCTGCTGCGTTGTTCGTCAGGCAGATGCGGCCGTCGTCTTGGAAGCTGGCGAAGCGGTCCCAGCGGCGGAGCATGTAGTCGATCGGCTTGACGACGGAGGAGGATCGCGACAGGCGGGATCGCTGGTCGCGCAGCCACGTCTCGAGATCGGAGACGAGGGCCGCGCTTTCTTCCCGGCGTATCCGCAGACGTTCCTCCGGGCTCAGGCCATTGATCCTGCGCTCGATATCGAACAGCGCGTCGATGCGCTTCACCGTCTCCAGCGCGATGGGCGAGATCGCCGGGGCCTTGCCTCCCCGCCGGGCGTTCGTCGCGAGATCGGCCAGTTCGAAGAACTGCCGCCGCGCATGGGCCCAGCACAAGGCCGGCGTGACGATCCCCTCCGAGCGCGCAGGATCGTAAAGTCCGTCGTATCCGCTGTAGGCGTCCGCCTGCAGAATACCGCGATAGCGACGAAGATGTCGCTCGGGATGTTCCTGGCGGCGATCGCGCGAGGCGTAGTAGAGGGCCGCCGGCGGCGCCGGCCCTGCAAAGGGTCGATCGTCGCGGACATAGGTCCAGATACGGCCCGTCACCGTCCTGCCTCTCGACAGGATCGGCACGGTGGTGTCGTCGGCATGCAGACGCTCGGCGGCAAGGACATGGGCCTCGATCAACGCGTGAAGCGGCTGCAGCGCCGTCGCGCCGGCACCCACCTGATCGGCCAGCGTCGAGACACCGAGATCGATGCCCTCGCGCCGGTAGCGTTCGCTCTGGCGATTGAGAGGCTGATGCTGACCGAATTTCTCGAACAGGATCATCGCGAGCAGGTTGGGCCCGACGAAGCCGCGCGGCGTGACATGGAAGGGCGCCGGCGGCTGCGCGATCTTCTCGCATTCCCGGCAGGAGAACTTCTCCCGTACCGTCTGGACCACCTTCCATCGACGCGGGATCACCTCGAGCGTCTCGGTGATGTCCTCCCCCAGCTTCGACAGCCGTCCCGACCCGCAGCAAGGGCAGGTCTCGGGCGCGGCGATCACGATGCGCTCGCGCGGGAGATGATCCGGAAACGGCTTTCGCGAAGGCCGCCGGCGCTCGAAGGGGAGAACATTCCGGGTCGCCGTTCGCGCTGCGGCGAGTTCGTCCTCCGCCGCCGCCGCTTCGAGATCTTCCAGCTGGAGTTCCATCTGGTCGAGCAGCCGTGCCTTGCGTTCCGAGCGCATGCCGTAGAGCTCCCGGCGCAGCTTCTCGATCTCGAGCTTGAGATGGGCGATCAGGGCCTCGGTACTGGAGCCGATCGCCTTCGCCCGCGCCGCCTCCGCCTCGGCTTGCGCGCGTGCCGCGCGCTCGGCCAGGATCATCGCATGAGCACTCGCAAGATCGGCGGGAAGCGATTCAGAGGCGGGTTCCATGACCGAAGTGAATCACGGATCGCCGGTGATTTCAAAGGCAAACGCCTCAGCCGACGGAGGTCGGTCGCCAGGTTTCCTGGGGATTGCGCCAGTCGATCCCCGACAGCAGATAGCCGAGCTGCGCAGAGGAGATCGTGACGGCGCCGTCAGCCGGAGACGGCCACAGGAAACGCCCCCGCTCCAGCCGCTTGGTGAAGAGGCAGGCGCCCTGGCCATCGTGCCAGATGACCTTCACCAGATCGCTTCTGCGCCCGCGAAAAACGAAGAGATGTCCGCTCAGCGGATCGCGCTTCAGGACTTCCTGCACCTGGAGCGACAGGCCGGGAAAGCCCTTGCGCATGTCGGTATGGCCCGTCGCCAGCCACACGCGCACGCCGCTCGGCACCGGGATCATCGCGCCTCCAGAACGTCCAGCACCCGCGACAGCACGCTGGCGTCGAATTCGCCCTCGACGCGCACGACACGCCCGCGACCCAGATCGATCCAGACGCCCGATCCACGCGTTTCCGCCGTCGGCGCCGACCCATCTGCCAGGACCCTGACCGCGACGAAGCCGGGGACCGGAGCGGCACAAGCCGTACCGCCAAGGCGCCCCTCGCGATAGGCCTTGCGCCAGGCGAACATCTGCTGGCGAGACAGTCCGTGCCGGCGCGCCACTGACGAGGCCAGACGCGGCGCAGCGAAACTCTCCTCGACGATGCGAAGCTTCTCCGCGTCAGTCCAACGGCGGCGGCGGCCGGTATCGACGACTTCAAGACGCGAAACGTGATGATGGTCAGTAAGGATATCCATACCGACAGTCAGCTACGCCGAGCCAATTCCCGCAAGACGGCCCACGCCGGATGCTTAC
>JARWLF010001163.1:0-11143 GCA_029853055.1 Scenedesmus sp. KT-U | reverse complement strand
TGATGGCAACCGCCTGTGTCACAGGTGCTACTGGTTATGTAGCATCGGAACTCATTAGACAGCTGCTAGCTCGTGGATACTCTGTCAAAGCAACAGTGCGCTGCCCTACAAGCAGTTCACGTCTGGCATACTTGCAAGATCTGACCACCAACAGCAGTGGCAAGTTGCAGCTGATTCAAGTTCCAGACCTTCAACACCCAACAGAAGCACTGGACACGGCCATCACAGGCAGTCAGTACCTGTTTCACGTTGCCTCCCCTTTCCGGTTCGATGGTGATCCCAATAATGATATCGTACAGCCGGCAGTGCAAGGAACGCGAACAGTGCTTGAAGCAGCAGCAAAGCAGAAAGCAAATGGGCTGAGGCGTGTCATCGTGACTTCATCTGTATGTGGTAAGTAGGTTCATATGCAGCTGCTGCTCAGTCAGCAGTGTCACCGTTGCACTTGCATCCTGTCTACATCCAGCCACTCTGAGACTTCAGCAGGAACTCTCAACCGTGTAGTGATGCAACCTCAAGTGTGCCCTGCTAAAGCAGTAGCCAGTATACACATACCTACAAGTTGCCCTGTCGATTCAGCACTGCCAAGTTGGCGCTAGGCGTCGTTCTTTTGCCAGCATACTCTGTGCTGGCACAAGCATCCGATCGCAAACCCAGAAAGTCCTGCCAGAACAGACAGTGTTGCAGTACAGCCTTGTTCATAACATTCACTGCCACCATGCAGCTATTCATGACATGAACCGCAAGCAGCAGCCCAAGCATGATCAGTACTGCGAAGACGACTGGAATGAAGTCTCAAAAATTGACTCTGAAGCGTACTGGGTTAGCAAGGTGGGCTCATCTGAAGAAAAGTCTTGCACACAGTGCTTAACGCCATAGCGTCTACTGCACATAGCAGTAGCATGGGTTTCACAGACATGTTGAACATTTTGCACACCTGTCATGGAGTATGCTTGCAGCTATATCCTACTATTGTAAGGATCCTTATGAGGATTGATGCTCAACTTCACTCTTGAGGAGCGAGACTGCTGGATCAGCACACGTTGAAAAATGATGATCCACGATTGACACAATAATTTGACTGTCCTGCTGTGTTGATTCAGGTTGAGGCTGAGCGAGCGGCTTGGCAGCTGGCAGATCAACTGGGTCTAGATGTTGTGACTATTCTACCAAACTTTGTCCTGGTAAGATGATCAACAGCTGCAGCAGAGTGGGTGTCACATGTTGCTCATAACACAATACGCTGGAGCAGTTTACGCAGGATGTCAGTCAACCACGGCAGCAGCTTATCTGCTGCAGATCTCCTGTAGTGTTCATGAAGAAATGGTATCACGTTGGAGATTATACCCAGAACCATCAGCATGGTGCCTCTGAGTTATGCAAGCACCAAAGGAACGGACTAATTTGAGATTCCAACCCCAGTACTTATGCAAGTGCGTCTTTCATTCGTGTCCAGGGTCCCATTCTCAGTGCTGATCAATCTGCTGGTGTGAGCGTTGGGTTTATGAAAGATATTCTAGAGTCACCAGCTGACAAGGAGTTCAAGGGAAGTTGGACCATCAATGATGTCCGAGATGTAGCGGCTGCTCATATTCTGGCTGCAGAAAACACAGAAGCCAACGGACGGTGAGCTGTTCTTCCTGTGAAACATTCGATACAGGGCTTCATAGCAGTGGTATAATGCAGAAAAAGGGTCAGGACGCCAAATAGTTTGCTTGTGAATCCATTCATTGTACCTGCACGCATATAACAAGCTGTTCTGTCTTTTGTTGTACTGCAGATACATCGTCAGTCAACCTCAATCTATATCAGCTCGCTTCATCTCCGATACCATCAAGGCAGCATGGTCGACAGCAGCAGCAGCACTACCTGACGGGGACGATGCTGAGGTCAGCCACATCAACAGCAGTAAGGTACAGCAGCAGCTAGGACTCAAGCTGACACCTGTAGCTCACACAATCAGAGACATGGCCGAGTCACTGCTGAAGCTTGGTGTTGCTAAGCCAGCTTGGTACACAGCAGCGGCCTGAATGCACCACGTAGAATATTGCACGAGTATTTGCAGTATTTGCTGATATTGATAGCTGCATTACTGCCTTGGTGTGATGATTGTGCGTTGTGGGCCGATTCAGTGTATCATACACTGTCATGTTGATCACGAAAAGCAGTGCTCTACTTTTGAAGTGCCAGCGCATACAGAGGTAATCTGTCCAGATGGCCTCTACCATGATTGTTGTGGTGTCTGTTCATGTTTGTCCGAGCTATATATTCGCTGTCTTCTTCACAACCTAGTAGCTTGATGCGCTCAGCCTTCGCAAGCAGACATGCTTGGTAGAGTGATTAACGCTTGGATGAGCATAAAGTTCTCATATTTGTGTTGCAGCAATCGTTGTGCCACAACAGATGACCTTTTTGCTCAAAGAATGTATGGTTATGACAGTACATGGAAAAAAACATTGATGATGGTTCCTCTCACAACCAGTGTCATCACTCCAAGTGATCAACAGGTCCTTGCGGTTTTTAGGTCTTATCTTGGGCATTGTGTCACTCCTGCTGTCTTCTATGAAAAGAGGCGATCTGGCTTGTCACGCAGTGCAGCGAGTCTGTTCTTGGGCTAATCACGGGTTGCGTCCTTGCACAGATTGATCTCAATCAACAATGTTGCTATGAGCTGGTGATTGTTGCGATAGGTACCACCATAAGGCAACTCGCTTGTTCAGACATCCGAGAACTCCTTGTACAGTCAAGAGGGCTTGATCAAATGTGACCACAGCACCAGTGCATAGTACATATCGCAATAGGGTGTACGCAATATGCATGTCCAACTTGCATAGAAGGCTGAAATCGCATTCCAGGGCCACAGTCTTGGCAGCCATAGACACTAATCAACGACCTTAAAATATGAACTTGCACTTGGTGAAGCACACTGTGCTCTGAGAGCCGCTCCTGGCAGGCAATGTGGTTGAGCTGACTAAGTGCAGAGGCATCAACCATCATGCTGCTGCTGATGCAGAGGTAGCCGGACATAACTATGCAAGTCTTGATGACTCATTGCTGCCACGGCAGCACATCTGCTGCATCTACACCACTTGAAGCATGGCTAGCTTTCAGTGCTGCTGCTGCTACCGCTGCCTGTTGCTGCTGCTGTAAGACCTCCAATGACGTTCCAGCTGCCAGTACGACATCAACCAGCAACATCTTCTTACTCACTCTGAACTTCACAGCTGTTCTTACTGCAGTGCTCAAGTTCACACTGAGAAGTTGACCAGGAAGTATATCAGAAGATTCTACAGACTTATCAACCAACTTAGAAGATTGACTATCAGTGAGAATTGTCCTGATCAGCTTATTCACAGGGATCTGTGACAGAGTCGATGTACTCAAGGTATCAGCTGCTGGCCGCTGTGTGGCATTAGCAGCAGCAGCTACGGCTGATGCAGGTGGCCCGGGTACTGACTTCTGTGCTTTCTTCTTGAATCCTGGCACAGTCCTGCTGCTGCTGCTGCTGCTTTTGTTACCAGTATTGCTGCTGCTACTGCTGGTACTGGGTGCATCAGCTGCTGTTGCTGCCAGCTGCTCTGCTAGCTCTGGGAAGTAGCTTGGCACAAGCGCCTGTATGCGTCAAAACACATTATCTAGAGATAAGTACAGACCAACTCAAAGAAATGATCCTCACATGTTTTGCAGACTACTCTAGATACTTAGAGTATACAGAATCAGAGGCAGCAGCAGGTGCTGCACGTGCATTTGTATCCTAAGACCACTTCGAATATTCTGCAGTGACACAAATGATAGCGTATTTCCTTGCGCCAGCACAGCAACATGCAATGCCGTCAAGGATACACATATGAGTTGGAGACATCAACCGCTGCACTGAATCCAATGTGAATCAGTCGCCCACCTTTATGTAGTGCCTTAGCAATCCCTCATACAGTTGTACTGCCTGTTCCTCGCCACACTGTACTGCATCTGCTGTCAGCACTGCCAGGTCATACAGCAGCGTGGTGGGCAGGCTGTGGAGCTGCTGCCAGGCTAGTGCTGCTACTGCTGCCTCTACTGCGGTCATATCATTCTGATGAAGGACTTCTAAGGCTGTTATCAGAGAACCACTGACTCGACCACCAGATGCAACCTGCAGGGGGTTGCATATTTGGTGAACATACACAAATTTTGGTTGATTGCTTGGCAATATCGTTGCTTTTCACTTGCACAAACGCCTACTATGAGCTTTATACTGTGAGTTTTATACAAGTACAGCACACTGTGTGGGATGCTTTCAACAGCTTATGTATCAAGAGGTATGTGATGTTGTGCTACATATCAAGCTGTGTCTCATTATGCATTGCGGGCAGTGTAGCTAGCATAGTGGGTACGATGAATGGAGGTATGCCCCAGCAGTATTGCTGTTACACATGCTATTCAATGCACCCAGTTCTACAAACCACATTGACTATCATTGCAGCAAGGATCTTTGCCTGGGTAGAACCTCCAGAGTAACATGTTTCAAGCTGAATTACCTCAACTCAGTACCTGTATTGGTTCCAAGGCATCCAGCAGCCGTCCCCAGCTACTGCTGTCATCACCACTGCCGCCCCCTGCTGCTGCTGCTGCTACTTCCTGCTGCAGAGTATCAAGTCCTGCATCAAGTGCTTGCTGATAGAGCGCGGCAAGAATGACTGCATCACCACCCTGTACAGACAACCATGTTGGGTTTATGCTTTGCAGTCTTGCATCCAAACAACAATTCCTAAGTAAAAAACTTTCTTGTGACCTGTTGCATCTAATTCAAACCAGGTTGTTGATATACAAGTGCAGATGCAAGTACAGAGCAACTGCGCAGGAAGGCTAGGGCAGCAGGCAACGATCTGGTTTCACACAAATGACATACAATTGACATGAGCTGAAGCAACAAACCTGAGCTTGCTGCTGCCACCAAAGGTGCTCTAATGCCTCAGAGAGACTCCCAAACAGCTGCACGCTGTCATGAGGATTGCTGGCAGGTACAAAGCCATAATGTAACAGGAACTCATCATTACTGCCTTCAAAGTATGACAGTAGGAGCTGGCTGCCTGCGGTGATGTGTTGCGTGGCTGACAGCACCATCTCCCAGGTGTTGTTTGGACTGTTCTCAGGGGAGATGATGTCCCATCTGAGGTTTGAAGAAGAGAGGCAGAGCAGCAAGTTCATGGGGTGAGGCACAGAAGATATGATATCATGATATGATAACACACAGCAGCTGCACTACACTGCAGTGTGATGATGCTGAGCTATGTGTCAGACACAGCCGATGTGACAGACCATCTGCTCGCTACTGCTTATGCAGATACTACCGTATGTCAATTGACAAATGTCTAATCGTGCAGAGAAAATCATGTTGCAGCCTTCATTGATGATGATGATGATAATATTGACAGTGTAACAATACCTGACATTGTCTTGTGGCACAGCAGTATCAGACTGCAGTCCGCTGCTTGTTTCATCCCCAGCATGGTTCAACATGTCAATCAGCGGCACCAGCATACGAACACCGATGCCGCCACCAGGCGCAGCATTGCCAAAAGTACGGCTCATGACACACTGCAGGACACGAGGTATGAACTGAGTTACTAGTGCATAAGAACATCAGACACCTCCCAGAACTGCTTTGTAGGTACCATGGCATGCATCAAGTTGGCGATTTCTCCATGTGATAACATGACACATGCGCTGCATGTCAGCTTGATAGAGAGTACTCATGCGCTACAGATGGCTGTGTGTACAAGTGCTGTGACATGTGCAGGACGATGCAAGATGTCAACTTACAGAGTGTGCCCATCTGTATGTGGCTAAATCTGCTCCTGATATAGCATCTGGTCTACATGCCTGCCAGCTAGCTGCCATCTTGTCGGCATGTTGCTGTATGGCTGTGACTGCTGAAGGAAGCTGGACTTCTTGCGCCTCAGAAGCAGTGAAGCTTTCCAGAGCACTGGGCACTGCCTTGGGTAGCGCCTGCAATCATCAGTATGAGAGTTACAACCGATGAAAGAAAGAGATCACCTCTCGGGCATTGATAGCGTGGAGACTACCAATCTGATGCACAGAGCAGCAAGCAGCAGATGCCAAGAGCTGAGGACAAACATGTCGGCACTCTGTGCACAAGCAGCAGAGTGATGGTTACTTACTCTTATGTAGGGATGCCAAGGTGACTGTTTGCCCTGCTGAACCTCATGCAGCAGTTTGGCCACTAGACGGTCCTGCCATAAGCGACCCTGCGGATATGAGACAGCAGAGGGCAAGGGCACTGTGAAGAACTGTGCTTTGCTGGAGACCACAGGACATGCAAACAAGAACCTGGTGCAAACAGCAAGCATAGAAGTCAGCTGCTACAGCAGCTTGGCTGAGGTGTGCAGGACAGCCTACATGGAGATACACAACACCGCGACAGCTACCATTTCACACCATATACACCTCCGTATAGCCGGCAGGCTAGCTGGCAACCAAGGTAGCAGCGCATGGCAGGACAGAACGACATACCGACATTGACATGAAACCGGTTGTGACCCCTGCTGCATGGTAACGGCATGACACAGACCACACCGCCGCACCCAGCAGAAAACAGGGTCAGGTTGCTGTCCCAGTCATCCTCAAACAACTGTCCTGCACCACCCCATGCACTAACCTGTCCCACCAGTTGACTCTGCTGCTGTTCATTCATGACATCAGTGATGGCCAGCCGCAGAGGAACGCGGACGACCTGCTGCCCTGCAGGAATGTCCTGCACACAACATTCCAGCAGCCAAGATATTAGATGCCCAACATGTTGGCAGGTGCAACCTGCGACCATTCAACAACCAGGGTATCAAACACATGCACTGCACGGTGGGTTGCCATGATGGAGCCAGCAAGCGGATGCCAACAGCTGAAATAGATGCTTGGATTCTCTGTGACACATATTGTTCACGACATGCTAACTGCGCTGATGCTGTTGCCCTCAACAAGAGCCTTTCAATAGCACCCATACCTCCGCTGCTACAATGCCTCGTTCGCCATCAACATCTTCATACAATGCAGCTTTGCTGTCAGGCATGCCGATGCCAGTAACACCTGCAGCAGTGTGGCAGCTAATGTTTGAATTAGTCATGCATGCAGCTGGGTACATGGCAGAGGTTGTTGCTGTACAAGCAACTGGACGTCTGGAAGATAGCTTACGAGCGCTCAGAGCCTCTCGCAAAGTCTGCAACAGCTTCAGGCGAGCCTGATGCGCGCTGAAGCAGCTTGACAGATCCCAGCATCAGCCTTGCAGCACTGTATGAAAGCAGCCCCACTTGGCATGCATCCAATAGACCAGGAATGCAGCTAGGTATCCAAGCCTCGTGTTGTTAACCGCATACCGTTATTGACCAGCCATACAAGAAGGTCCTGCAGTACGGAGTCTTCATGACCATTGCTGGTGTCAAGCTCCTGTGGAGAATCCACTGTACTGCCTGGCACTGCTGAGCAGGTGACTGAAGAATAGCGTTTTTGTAATGACACTCTGTTTTCTGCATAGATGTTACTTTGCAGCTGCGTCCGGGCGGCGTCACGTCTTGAGGGTTGGTGAATCCTGGCACTGTTGACCTGCTGTCATGTGGCACATGCTGAGTTCACGCTCATTGGTGCTGGAAAGAACAGACCGAAGTCACAAATCAGCTGCCAAAGCTTACCAGGGACCTGAGCTCACAGTGCAACGACGATGTCCTGGAGTACCGTGTTTTGCTGCAGCTGGCCTGTGAAGTCCCAGACAGAGACCCAACCCTCATCCTTGAAGACAGATGTTGAACGCTAGCAAGGCATAACATCTATACAGCGATCTTAATTGAGGCTGCGTTCGCTGTCCACGCCAACATTGTGGGCTTCTGATGCTGGTGCTCGTACGGGACTAGGCACTACGTAAGATCTTGACGCCAACGTGCCCTGCCAACTTAGCAAGGACGTAAACTGCATAATCTGAACACCTCGGGACTCTCGCCAGCGTTAGATCGCACGCAACGCGCAGCATGAAAACACTGGGCCACTCGCGGTGAAGTGTTACAGTGTACACCCTCTGTTCACACTTGAAACTTTCAACTGGCCTCTTCACAACCATGTTGCTAGCTCAATGAAGGTTTCACTGCACCAGCCGTCGATTACAGGCACTCCACCGTCAGGCTGCCGTCTGCCCGTTGCTCTCGGACTTGTGTAAGCAGAAAAGCAGCTCTTTGACACCTATTTGACCAACAGAGACGCAGTTGAATAAGCACAAGCAGTGAAGCACTACTCCTCCCGTCTCATAGCAAAAAGTCCCAACACAGCTGCCAGCATGGAGCTTCCGGGCTTCAACAAGCAGCAACTAGATAAAGCAGTAGCTTCTTTACTTAAGTACGTAGGAGAACAGGACAACAGCAACCAGCTGATCGAAGAAGACGAGCTGTTCCACCTGGTAGTATCGCTAAAGAAGGCTCCTGTTGGACCACGCAAAGACAAGCCCATCAGGTTGTCAATACCGCATCCATTGTATACAACAGAGGGCGCGGAGATATGCCTCTTCGTGAAAGACCACAAGGGTGAGGGACATCAAGCAGCAAAGCAGCGGTTGGCCAAGCTGGTGAAGAATGGCGGCATCGCAAAGGTGAGCCTGCCGCGTTACACAGCAGCAACATGAGATGCAAGAGATTGTATTTGAGCCAGCATTGACAGCTCACTCTCTGTACGTAGCGCCCTGCCACCTTCACTGTATGTGCCCTCAGCCTGGTGCAGCCTGCAAATGTCTTCATGTGTAGTCATAGTGACCACTTGCAGATGCTTTATATACATCATTAGTGCAGATGCTTGGTGTTGAAATGTCCCGGGTCTTTATGCTTGCACAGCAGCTGCTGCTACAGGCAGGATAAAGAGACTGGAAGCATGTAAAGGCCTGGTTGAGCTTGCAGCTTGACCTGTGTTGTAAGGAACCTCTGCCTTCTTGAACCTGCAGGTGGTGGGTCTGTCAAAGCTGCGCACAAAGTACGAATCACATGAAGCAAAGCGTCAGTTATGCAACTCCTATGACCTCTTCCTAGCAGATGACCGCATCATCCCATCACTACCAAAGCTCATTGGCAAAGCATTCTTCAAGCGCAAGAAGCAGCCCATCCCTGTAGACCTCAAAGCAGCAGACTTCCCAGCACAGGTCAAATCAGCATGTGAAGCAACATATATGACACCACCTAGCGGGACCTGCATCAGTGTCAGGATAGCCCGCAGCAGCATGTCACAGCAGGAGATAATAGCCAACGCCGCAGCAGCGCTGAAGGGCATCGTGCAGCACATACCGAAAAAATGGAGTAACGTGCAAGCTGTGTACATGAAGACTTCAGAGTCTGTATCATTGCCAGTATATCAGGTGCTGCCTGACCAGCCAGCCAAGATTCCTCAGCAGCAGCAGTAGCAGTAGCCGTATCAGCAGCAGCAAGGGTGTGACCGGTAACCTGTCGAACAAGATGACATCTCCAAATCTCGGCTGCAGCGTATAGTTGTGTCACACCAGTAGTGACTATGTGCAGTTGCAGGGTCATCTGATTCTTTGGCAGCTGATGATGAACTCCCGCTATTTACCGTTGACCATAAACCCAG
The DNA here is from genome assembly GCA_029853055.1 of Scenedesmus sp. KT-U. Classification (NCBI taxonomy): domain Eukaryota; kingdom Viridiplantae; phylum Chlorophyta; class Chlorophyceae; order Sphaeropleales; family Scenedesmaceae; genus Scenedesmus; species Scenedesmus sp. KT-U. The sequence goes on along the minus strand of JARWLF010001163.1, from coordinate 1,534 downwards.
TACAGCATGTCAGCCTGATAGTCACCCCAGCAGTTAGCAGAGAGTTGTGAGCTCTAGCGATGCGATGCAGTGTTGGCAATCACTTCATCGAAAGTGGCAGCACAGAGGTGGGTTATGGTTGGCAACCATGGATGCAGCAGACATCTATAAGCCAAGCAACAATCAGCCATAGAGTAGGGCATGCAGACTTTGGTTTCCTTGCTACACAGTCTATGATGGCCTGCCTTGCAGTAGCTGCCAGCACAGTGTGTCATTGCACTGGCACATGTGCGTGTTTGACGTAGCAGCTGTGCAAGTCATCATGACCAGGCTCATGATTGGTTCCGAACTTCGGAAATGTCTTCAACATCAGTTGTGTTGTTGCCACCCCCGTGGGACCGACAAGCAGGACTGCTTCTTCGCAACGGTTGTGAAGTTGTTCACATTTGTAGTTTGACAGAATGTTTGGCTCGTGCAACAACGTGATGCAAATGAATGACACAAAACTAGTGGACCGAGAGGTTCTTGCAACGCCAGTGATTACATGTTTCTAGCTGTTATATGTATGCGTGTTTGTTATGCTTAGTACCGCGTATTTTCCCTCTGAAAGTGTTCTTTTACATGTTTCTCGAGTTTGAAAGTTACATGGGTAACTCCCGCCCGTTTGAAAGGCCAATACCAGGCCCATTGGGGTATGCGAAAATCACAAGAATGCGAAAGAAAGTAGGCTCGTGCAAGCTCGTGCATGCAGACATCGTGCATGCAGATTTAAGTGACACCAACATATAAACATCTGCTGCTTCTAAGGGAATGCGTCAGAGTCCACTAGAAACAAAGTGCAACCAAGCAGACCAAAGACTTCACAAGATGTACAAATAGATGTCCAACTCATGAAAGACACATTGAAGTTCTGTTGAGCTCCTGGGCTTCAATCTTCATGCAAGTTGTATGACCATCATGCAAGTTGTATGACCAACAGAATTGCTGATGCATATGCATGCATGCATGCCCCACACCTGGTTGCAACTGCTGCCGATGAATGTAAAGACTCAACCAAGCATTCGTAGATGGTATCTGCCTTGTACATGTAAGCTTCAAAGACAGCACAACCCATTCACACCGTAAGACACAAGATGTGAATAGCTTTGGATGCTACTATGTAAGAACTCCCCCCCCAACTACTATTTAACCAGTAGTGACGATGACTAGGAGCTAGCCCCCGAAGAACAAGAAACGATAGCTGATGCAAAAAAACACAGACTGCGGTACCATGTATCCCTTTGACTGGGGGAACCCCTGCCTTCTGCAACTGACTTCCAGCTTTGAGCCTGGTTACAAGGTACTGAGCACATACAGCACCCTGCAGGCAGCACCATGCCAGTGCCAGTGGTATCTAATACTAACAAAGGAAGGCATGACAACCCCAAGGTCTTGTGGAAGCATCCTGTAGCTGTACCCACTCTGTCTGCATTCACCCAGCTGGCTGATTCTCTGCCAGACATGTTTGCAGTATGTTGCTGACTTCTGCTGCATGGTTCTTAACCAGCTTCTTCAC
>JARWLF010001162.1:0-28485 GCA_029853055.1 Scenedesmus sp. KT-U | reverse complement strand
CTACAGGTGGATGTTCAACATAGAAGCACTGCCCCCGAAGGTTCGCATCACTCTGGTTGAGAAGCTTGCAGATATTGAACACAGGCTGGCATTCGGCTGCAGTGAGCAATTGCAACTCGGGGCATTGGTGGCAGCATTCAGCTTGGTTAGGGATGATATTGTGGCGGCAGCCAAGTGATGGTGGCTCCCCTTGACAATGAACTTACTTATGTAACAACCCTTTTCTACAAACCTTGTACTGCAAATTGGATACCATAGAATTATGAGTAGTGCTCGGCTTCAAGCCAACTACAAGTAGCAGACTGTTCATCTTGCCCCTGTCGCTCTCCATCAGTGCTACAGTCAAAGTATACTTGTTGCAAAGAATGATTATGTGAGCCCTGATCAGAGAGCCCATTGACGGCACTAGAACTTGTCAATCATGGCAAACTGTTTTCTAAACTCTAGACCTCGTCCAGAGCGCAGCCTGTGAGGGAACGATCATCATTGGTACCATGCATCAACAAGTACACGTAGTCTACGCCGTTGTGGGCCACAACTCGTGGCCCTTGAAGGGCGGCACCTAGACAACAGCCTCTTGCAAGCAGTCTACTCTCACTGCAGCGGCTTTCAGTTCACTGTAGGAACAGCAATAACAGCCTCTGAGCTCGCATCAAGCAACGAAGGCTTCAGCAGCCAAGGTTTCCTTACTCCGATGTCGTATGTGCTGCTGCTGACATCTGTTGTCTGGCCGCCGCTGCTGCTGCTGCTGCTGCTGTGACCACCACCCACAGAACTGTCACTGATCTCCGTCTGACTGCTGACGGCAGGTACTGCTGTAGTTCTAGCATATGCTGTTGCAGCAGCTGCATCAGTTGCACTGCTAACCTCTCCACTCTGCAACCCATCACCACTGTTGAGCAAAGCATTGGACTCAACCATTGCGTCAACTGTACTCTTGCTGACAAGCACAACTACATCTTCTGCTGCTGCCTCAAAGTGCCCTGCTACTGTGTGACTCTTCACATCTTGTTGTCGAGTCTCCTGCTCAGGTGACTGGAGAGTTTCTGGTGAATCAGCGTCGCTGTTGTCACTGGCACTGCCTGCAGCTGTCACTGCAAGAGCAAGAGACTCCAGAAATTGATGCTGCTGCTGTGTTATCTGTACAAGTTTGTCACCATCAATTGCTACTGCTGCTGTCAACGGGTTTGAAGTACCTTGGATGTTGTCTGTGCTGGTGTTATTCGTACTGCTATCTGGGACCCCTATAGCTACTGCTTCTGCAGGACTTCCGCCATCTTCTACTTCTCCTGCTGCTGGCTCAGGCGACGGTGCTGTTATTGTTGTCGGCTGTTCTGCTTCTTTCGATGATGCAGACTGCCCAGCTATTCCATTTTTTGCAGTGTCTAGGCTTGAGTCATTAGCAGCTTCAAGGAACTCACCTTGAGCCTGTGGTGAATCTGGCTGCAAGGTCTCTGCGCTGCTGTGGCTGCTACTGCTGTCACTGCTGCTTTCTGTCGGCTGCTGTGTATCCGCTGTCACAGTCAGGTTTGTCTGGTGTATGCTGATCTCTTCAGCTGACGCAGGCTGCTCATACTGCTCTTCCAGCGCTGGCTCAACAGCCGGTGTATCTACCTCTGTTGTGTTATTTGTTACATTGACCAGATTAACCATCGTCTCTGGTGGCATCTTCAGCAGTATCTGCTCTGTCTGACTGGGCTGAGCATCTCCCAGTATGGGCATAATGGTCTCAGCACTAGGCAGCAGCCTGTCAGTCACACTACCTTGCAAGTCTGTGTCACTGCTAGAGGAGCTGTACAAGGGCACCATAATGATATCTGTATCTGAAACAGGCTGTGGTTGTGCATCGAGACTGCTGCTGCTGGTGTTTGTGGTGTTATCCATGGTTTCAGCAGCCGAGAGATCAGAAGCTTGCTGGGGCTGCAGGATCGCTGACAGTGCTTTACCCAGTTCTGCTAGAGTGGATCTGTCTTTGAGAACCTCCAGGTGACCATAATCTCCCAACTCGGTGATATTAGCATCATCAGTGACTCTGCAACAGTGAACCAGCAACCATGCATGTTCGCCAGTCGTCATGATGTACAGTGTTTGTGTTTTTGCGCTGTGCTGTTGCGTATGGTGTTGCTGAGTAGCCTGTGGGTAAGCATTGATAGTGCTGTGGTGCTATGTGGCCCCTGTGAGGGTGAGCACCATAAATCTTAATCCACATAAAGTATTGCTATCTCACTGTATAATGGCCCTGCTTGGCTGACTGAGGCACTTGAGTCCAAAAAGGCGGAGCTGACTCACGCAATAGGCACACAAGCAGTCATGGCTGCTGTCCATCAAGTAGTACCAAGTCTCACGCACCTATAGCACTGTCTGAGGCTCTGCATGCTGACTGTGCCATCACCACCAGTCGTCACCACAGGGGTGCTGGTCAACAGGGGTTTGTTCTCACGAATGTTGGGGAAATTCCAAGTCACTGATGTGCCCTTGCCAACAGCTGCAAGCAGCACACAAACATGTACGTTTCATAACAGGTTTGCAAGACGTGTCAGCCAGGCTATGAGTACACGCACATACTGTGACCAGTTGGTTGGTATCTGATGGAGGTTTCACGAGCAAGATGGGTCCATCAGCTCACCGTATATGCAGTGCGTAGGTACACCCGGCACTTTGCCCTTAGCGAGCAGGGCATCCAGTTCGTGCACCTGCTTCCAAGCTCGGTCCGTCACAGTGTCCCCTATGTCCTTCATCAGCTGCTGCATCATTGAGGTGGTGTATGTCTTGCGCTCCGTGACAACGATCCGGCGGTTGGCTCCATAGGCGCTGGAGTATGGCAGCAGCATCGACAGCCCAGCCAGCCCCATAGTTGCCTTGAAAAAGATTCCAGACACATAGTTGTTTAGCAGTCTGTCCATACTGAACAATGCTGCAGTGCTGACTCGGTCCTTGACATTAGCAACGGTGTCCTTAACGGCCGCCGCTGCGGCGACGCGCTTCCGTGATGCGTCCGCGTCGGGGACGCTGCCAGTGGCGGCTGTGGAGACTCTGCGGCTTGGTCTTCGCACTCGCAGGCGGCTAGTGGCGGCTGTTGGTACTTCAATCGTCTCCATTCCGTAAGGGACGCTGATGACTCCGTCTGGTGACAGGGGCGGCTGGTAGCCGTAAGCACTGGTGTCAGCCTGCATGTTCGCAACTGCTACTGCTACTTCTGCTGAAGCTGACTGATTGGCTGCAACATCTTCTGCTGCTCTGCCGAAGGGCAGTTTGACCCAGTCATTGATGTTGAAGTCAACAGATCCCAGCCGCACTGCTATGGCTTGATCTGTAGTGCCGCCATATGGCGTTGAGACTGAAATGAATCCTGCAATATACTGCTTACTGCAAAACAGACACCGCAGAAACAAGCTCCAGTCGCAAATCTGACAACAGCTGGTGCGCAAACAATGTGTGATCCTGCTGTTATTGGGCTGTGTGGCCTGAGGACTCCCTGAACCCTGCCCACTGCAGTGTCACCCGGCTGGCAACATCGTTCTGACCCACCACAGTCAACAGTGCCTGGCACTGTTTTGAACCTATGGAGGTCACTGCCATAACGAAACACCCACACTGACGGCTGCTTCACTCAACTCGTGCACAGTGAGGCATGTCATGTATGATGCAGCTGACCAGACCTCTGTGCGTCTGCTGTTTCAACAGTTGAATGAGTTTCCAATGTTCTCTGTTATGCTCACCTCCATGTCGGGTCTCTATGTAACAAAGCCAAAGTAACTAAACCACCCATTGAGTGCCCGATGATAATCGCCTTCTTCCCGCAGTTCTGCCCAACTATAGACTCAATCCTGCTGGCCATAGCGCTGAGCTGCCCTGCTTTCTCCATGCCTGTGAGATGCAGTCTCCAATCAAAAGGAGCTCCGAACATGTCTTTGCCAAGTGTATAGCCGAAATGCTCTGTTAAATATGTTGTCAAGTTTGTGTATGAGGATTGCCAGAGACCGTATTCAGTGCCTGATGGGCCCCCAGGTTCTATGTATACCTTTACACCCTTGTTGTTGCTGAACCTGTGCACAACAAAAAGCACCAAGGGCAATCAGTAGCTGACCAACATCGTTCCCTGATAAGTGAGTACATATACTTGTTTCACTGCAATGCTTGCCCAGACAGCATGGGGCCTAGTTAGTGTAAGCTTCGGACACAATACAAGGTCAGCCGAGAGCATTGCCATTTACGCAGTGTTGCTGCACATCAAGACAATAGCTGAGCAGTTCTGCTGGATCGTTTGTTGCAGCGTCACAACTCACGTCTTTCTTCTGTAGTTGTACTTTGTTTGTATCATGTACATCCAGCAGTTGAGTCCTGTTGGCAGGATCAACTTGGCTGATGGCGGCCATACTGTTGTCATGCTGCGTCGCCCGACACATGGTGATCCTGCTGCAAAGCCGTTGTATGTGGCATTTATCTGACTGGCCATGATGCCTGCAAGTACAGCAGCAGCAGCAGCAGCAAGATGAGCTAGTCAACATCTGCTGATGCTGCACACCAACAAGCAGACCCAGCGCGCAACGTTTTAGTGTCACCGCATAAGGGTCTCCAAAATGCAAAGAAACTCTGTGGGGTGCTACTGTTGCAACATCGTATACAAAGCACACTCGCTGGGAAGACCGCAGTCAACCCATCCTTAACAGCACTGAGATGGCTTGTGACCATCATGTGCGCACTGATTAGCATATTCAGACAGCAACTCGCATGTCGCTCGCTTCATTGCATCCAACAAGGCTCGCTCTTCAACACCGTACCGGGCAGGATGACTATTGGATGCTTGGAATTGCTGCATGCTGACTGTGCCTGGACGCCTGTAACTATCAGCAGACATGCCATTAATGTGCAAACTGTGACCCTCATCGCCCTGCGATCAGCCCCCCAGAACATCATCTGCAGGTACCGGCCTACATGCTCACTGGATACAACGCGGCAGGTGATAACATCATTAGTATTAAGTATCAAAACTACTGCGAGTTGTCTCCCTCAAGGTGTCAGCGATGATTGCCAGCGAAGAGTGACAATGTGCAGTAGCAGTACAGCAGCACCCTCAACACGAAGGATGTATCAATGAACGAGCATGGCTGACAACGAGTCGCCGTTGGTCACCGAGCGTGGTGCATCGCAGCAAGTCACTGCAGGTCCCACAGAAGTCCCGGCGTCATCGCACAACGACCATAATCTCAACGAGCAACAGCGGCAACTTACTATATTAGTTTTCTGTGATGCCGTGATCAAGATACATGCGGTTTCTATGGCGCTCACACTGGCCTTGAGAGTCTGAAGTCCAAACCTTGCTGAATTTGCAACCAGGTCCCAAAGCTGCTTCACAACTTGGTCACAATCTTCTTCTATAGCGCTACTGCCTGTCTGGAAATAAACAACCAGGGTACATGAGTAGCAGAGAGAACCGTACTTACTGAGAGGGTCTCACTCAATGCAGACCACAGGCAAAGTTTACGTAACTACTAGTATCACTGGCTCACAACGATAAGCACAAACCTGAGTGTTGAAGTATGGGGATCATACATACATGCAGCAACAAGCCATGAGCAAGCAGTGCTACAGGGATACTGAGTGTTTCTAAAGCACACACAGTAACACAAAGGACCTTGTCGCCCACAACATTTTCGTGACAAGAAATGTAGCCAGGGGTGGCAGAAACACGTGTGCACTCAAAGCACGCACGAGAGATCTCATCAATGCACAACATGACATGTGAGCTGCATCATGCAACATGCAGCCAAGTTTGTGACATCAGACACCGAGTGCCACGGTGGAAGTCCAGAGATTGCATCGTGTGCATGTACCCTCCGCACACGTCACGTGGCATGGACTCAGTGCCGCAAAGCAGTTCACTCACACTGGTAAACCTACGTTACTTGACCTACGGTCCAAAACTGCTGATCCATGCCTAAACCAGGCATATACGAACAACAACCTGATTGTGAACAATTGATCAATACCATATTGAGACCCCCAACTTGATACTACACGGCAGAGGTTGTGATAACGAGCCATCCCAGCAACATTTCTTGAGACCATAAAGAATTGGGCACAATGACTAAGGAAGGGTGCAAGTTGCCCAGACCAGCCCACACATAGACCCACAGCACAGACATAGCAAGTGGGTCACGTATGCATGTTGACAAGAACATCACTGCCATGATCACGGGCACCATTCAGCAGAAGTCCCAGCGGACACCAACATATTGTTCAGACAATGAAGCAACAAACAACGTAATGATACCATGAACAATCGTTGAACACAACAAAAAGGCCCATGCTCGGGCTATGATAACATTTGCAAACACGACCATACACAGTTTCTATGCCTGATTGCACAGCTATATTCAACAGCGCCTGCTAGGACAGACCTATACAGGCCAGCAACTGAGCTCTGCGTTGTACAGGCAGCAGAAAAGCAGATGCTCACTTGTTATCATGGCCATGCGCATAAGAATCTACAGCTTATACACATGAATCAAGCACACAGGCAAGGCTGCTAACAATAACTCCATGGTTTCTGTGTGCATATGCCTTGTGCAGCTGTACTGTGTGCCTCGATATCACCAACTTGATATCACCAACATTATGCTCATCACCACGTTGAAGCCAAGTCTTTTCACAAGTGCATAGCATGCACTGCAGCACCCTGGATCACTGCATTGAAAGGTTCCAAGACCTCTAGAATCTCCTCGAACCTGGGGCGGTCCTCTGCATTGTATTCCATGCAGGCTTGTCCCAGAGCAACCAGAGCATCTGGGATTTCATAGGGAAATATCAGGGACAGCTTGTCAGTGCAGACCGCCTTGACTACTGCTTGGTGCGACATGCCAGCCCACGCCCGGCTGCTGGACACCATCTGCATAGCAACAACAGGTAGCATGCAACCTCACCTTATGCTTCCATGACCACAATTGAACAGCAGGTCAAAGAAATGAAACTGCTATATCAGGCACAAGTCTGGGACTGCAGGTTATCAGCACTCAGCACACAAGCGAGCATCATTGCAATGAATAGCTGACACACGACGACACGCAAGACGATGCTGCAGTACACCCCAATTCGACCACCTACCTGCCACAGAAGCACTCCAAATGAGTAAACGTCCGCAGCCTTGCTAGCTATACCCTTTTCCAGCAGTTCTGGAGGCATGTGTGTGATGGTACCATACGTCTTGGTGACCACCTTGCTCTTGTGCTCAAGCACACGGGACAGACCAAAGTCAGACACCTTGGCAGCATAGCCACGCCCAGCAAGAGATGCAGAAGCATCAGCACTGCATGAGACAGCACATATGTGAGGTGTGAGCAACCCAGACATCATACATGTTGACTTCTGACTGTGTCGTGCACCTTCTGCAGAAGCTCAAAGACAGACGTCGACACATAAGATACATAATCACACACAGCATGAGTGCATCCTGCTGTCATGGATACAAGCAGGTCTCTCCTGTTACCTTGTCAGCAGCACATTGAAGGCTGATAGATCACCGTGTATGATGCCTGCATTGTGCAGCATCAGCATGCCTGAAGCAATCTCGGTGGCAGTGGCCACCACCTTCATAAGGCTGACAGGACCACTGGTGGATTCACGCAGCCAACCGCAATCAATCGCATCCTGCAGCAACAACAAACGCAAGCACAGACATCAGGGACTGTTGGCTTTTTTATATGCATTGTACACTATCAAAATATGTGTGTGATATGCAGCATATGGTGTTTCAGCTTATGCATGCAGCTTATATACACATGCCGGAACTGCATACAAGCTGCTTGAAGTAACAAGCAGCATCGCTGATCGCATGAATTCACAGAGCAAAGTCATGCATCCTAATGCTGCAGTGCTAACACTATATCCCATTGCAGCCCGCGCAACACACTGGCATGATCGCACGGAACTCTATCATCAAAGCCCTTGCCTGCAGACACCCTTTGTCCATGAATTCCATCACCAGCCATGTCTGCCCCTCTAAAATTGATGGTGCACCGAAATCTTCCTCCAGAAAGTCTGATGCAAAAGAGTGAGTAGTGCTTTGAAGAGGCTGCATCTGCTGGCAAGACTGCACCTGGCTGTCATGACACTTGTAAGCATCTGTTGAGTTTGTGGCTGCTGCAGCTTGCTGTGCAGCTGTGTTCTGCCTTGCGCTGGGTCTGCTACTGTCTAGAGTTTCGCCCCACAGCTTCTCAGTGAGTGACGCAGGCCACAGATATACTGCTGCCGTAAGAACAGTCCATCTTCTGATACAATTGCAGCGACGTGTAACTCTGTGCTTTCGATGTATGACACTGCCCCTGAGACTGAGCCAGAGACAACCAGGTCAGTGCAGCACAGGCCTCCACACATGCTTCATAGACATTCCAGCTCCTGTCTTGCATCTGACAGCAGCTACAACAAGCTGTACCCCCAGCAGCTGCGCATGATGACAGATAACACCCAGGCTCAGTATCATGCAAGGAACTGTGAGGCTCTGCATCTGACCTTGCCAGTGACAACAGCCCACGCCAGTGTAGAGACAACATTGGGGTGCTTAAGCTGTTCACCAACAAGTGCCTCCAAACATAGTCCTGTAGCTGCCTCACGCCTCAGCACAGCTTCACCATCCAATACCTTCACTGCAACCTGCAGCAGCAGGAGGTGGGATACATGTTGGCCGTAACCGCAGTATGCGAACCCATGGCTAACAATCAATGATGTTGCTCCCATGGCCAACAGTAACGTAGCAGAAAGATATCCTGCAAGCTGCAGGCTTGGGACGACGCCAGTTGAGCGGTGCAGGTTCAACATAGCTAAGTTATGCCTTGGAATGCTTGTCAACTTACCCTAGTGCCAAAGTAATCCCCTCTGAACACTCTGCCGTAACTGCCAGCTGCAATCTGTCCACCCAGGACCAACCCATCTATCTTTCGACACACCATACGAGCCGCTGCAGCACTGCTAAGGCTGTTATACCCCAATCTGAGGCTATTACTGCATAAACTGCCAGTGCTGGAGTACAAACCATCCACCGAAGCCGTAGCTATGCTGTAATTGCTGTTGGATTCAGCATCCCAACTCTGCATGCTGCTAAGTCCTGGGTCACCCTGTAGCTCATCACTGGAGTGATCCATCTGCTGCCTGCCTGTCATCACTACAACCTCCAGATCTTGCCATAAGCCAGGCTTCTGCTGTTGCTTGCTGCTTGCACTGGTGGCAGTACCCCTGCTGTTGACATGATCAAGCTGCGGGTATCTACAAGTTGACAGCGACACCTTACCAGGTACAAATGTCTGCAACTCAGCCCGAAAGGAGGCTTCTTTGCTGTCTTCTGTGGGATCAGCTGGTGACGCAGGTGATTCTGCTACAGCTGACAGCCTGGTACTTTGGCTTGGCTGCAGTCTTACAGTAACGAAGTACATACCATCCCTGTCAGCGTCAGCACTGCTGGCATCAGGTAGATATGTTGGCAGGCAGATGCCTACAGCTCCCTCTAAGGCACCTTTACCGGCAGACCTGCACCAAGATGAAGCAGTGTTCAAACTCTGTTCAGCACTGTCGTAGCAACATGCACGTGTCATAATGGCGCTCGTGCAATTGTCAACACTCACCTGAATGTCAGTGTCAGCCCAGCACCACCAGTACCCGGTAGACTGATACCGCTGAGCTCAAATGACTGCCGCTTGCTAACCAGCTGCAGCACCTTCTGGTACTGGGACCTGCCAGCAGCTGCACTGTGCTGCATTTGTTGGCACACTATTGGGTGCAGTGTCTGACCTACAAGAGACACTCCAGCTGTAGGAGGGTAGACACCACCTGCTAATACCCTATGGCATTGCTGCAGGAGAAGCTCCCAGCCCCGGTTGGCATACAGCACTGGCCATTCTGACTGTGCAGCATCAACCAACAGCACAGCACTGCAGAGCGAACACGACCGCAGGTCACAAGCAGCATACATTCAGCACAACAACATACCAAAAACAGGCAAGATGTATCAGCATGCCATAGTATGCACAGCAATATACAGCACCAATGATGGCAAGTGCAGTAGGACAACACTTCACATTATACTGCTGGGTGCCATGACTGCCCGTACCTGGTAAGGCAATCCAAGCTGCGCAGCAACAGGCGACCCTGCTGCACCCCTGTCGACTCCTGCTGTCCAAGTGCATCTGACTGCTGACTGTCCTGGCCCTGTCGTGCCTCAGCAAGCACAATGTCTCGCTCCAGTTCACGAGTCACAAGCTCACTGAAGTTACACAGAATGCGGAGCGACGCATCATCAAACTCACGAGGCTTGTCATCCGCAAAGCACCTGCAAGACAACAGGATACCAAGGTGTCTTGTAACACATACCTCGAGATGTACATGCATGCATGAGCATACTGAGCACCATGACAGAATGTCCAAGAACCCAGCTGATGCAGAGCATCTTATGCAGAGGGAAGTATGCAATGCACAAATGTACATGCACTGGGCACTGTAGCAGTGACTCACAATGTTCCCAGCCTGTGCCCACTGCTGGACACCAAGGGTGCTCCAGCATAGAATCTGACAGAGTATTGACCGCGTAGGGGGTTGTCCTTGAATCTATTCAGCAGATAGGCACACAGCACTGCGTGCCTTTGACAACAATCACCAACAACAGAATCATGACGTGCCTCAGGGGACATGCTTCACAGCTGCTGCCAGTCTACTGTACAAGAACCATGCCTGCAGGCAACAACACTGAGGATCAAGGTGCACATACTGTCCTTTACCATAATGGCTGGCAGCCCATGCAGCTATTTCTTTAGCTACAGACCTTGCGTCCTTTTCTGCATCAGGTATGACCATCACAGTATGCTGCTCAGAAGCCATGGTCCAACCACAGAAGCTGTAGCGCCAAGGGAAGTCCCCTTCCTGCAGATTGACAACACAGTAGCCTTATACCCGGTCACGTACAAATGAACAACTTGATATGCGGATGGGGAGGCTGATGTCAACAGTTGGGTTGGTGACTGGTTCCTTTCCACGCCAACCTTTTGTCAATCGAGTATGAAGATAAGTAGCAAAAACAAACCAAGTAGCCAACGCCCAATACTGTTGGATCCCAACTCCCTGATTGGTGGCGAAAGCCTCCTGTTGATGCTAGCAAACAGGTTGGCATGGTTCATTTGCTCAGCTTACAAACCTGCCTGTTGTGCAGGTTCATAATCTGGCATGGTCCAGCTCACCTTGAAGTTGCCCATGCCATTGGTCACATAGACACGTCTGTCAAACAGAAGAGCTATGAGTGCGTGTTCTGTTTTGAATATGCTGCACACAAGTTTGAGTATGTTCTGCAACTCCCCTTTTGGCGCTGTGCTCAGCAGATCATCCAGTGGGATTGCTTGCAGCCTGCGTACAACAGAAACTGCAGGTTGCCTACAAAGCATCTGAAGAGGGCTCAACAGGTTGCGACTGCAGTGTCTTGCTCAGCATTTCGTCCCCTATATCACAGCTTGCACAGCACCCTGACTTTGTTACAACCGAACCAAAGTCGCATGTGTTGGCAGATAAGGGTTTCTCTCATCAGCACTGCAACCCAACTTGGGTTGCGGCGCAAGAACCTCAAACCTCTGTCAGACAGCAGCTCACCTTGCTTCATGACATGGAGGCAGCGGAGGTCCACTCAATCCAACTTCATAAGGCATGCTGGGCTGCACCGCTTGTCCTAGACATGATGCGCTGTCCGGCTGCGGTTCAGAGACAACTGGCATCAGCTTGATCAAATCTGGATCGTTCGCATGCTGCCAGAGCTTGGCTTCAGCTTCTGCAGATGCTGAGGGGTGCTTGCATGCAGGGGTTGCTGAGGTTGGTTGCATAACATCCGGGCGGCATTTGATACCCTGCGGCTTGCAAACCGCAGCATCCTGCAAAGCATGAACAGGGCATGCAGCAGACGCTACGCACTGGATTTCATAGGGAGACAGGGACACAGCCAGAACAAGCAAGGTAACAACACAGGAAGCTGTATTATTCATGAGTGCGATGCCCAACACACGCGACTCATGTGTCAAGAATACCTGCAAAGTGCTGCATGTCTGCATGCGACTCTGCAGCACACTGCCACACTCAAAGCTCAGGACAGTTAGCAGGTACATACCTGGTCAGCACCTGAACCTTTCAAGCATCCGATAGCCTGACCCATCTATACCAGTGCAGTACTGTATACTAGTCCACCACAATCAGCCCGGCAGGCCTACAGCAATGTCCTCAGCAGAATGATCGACCATCTCATTGGCAACAACACACTCAGTAACTGTGCCAACAGGCTCACGGTGATGAGGATACTGGTATCAAGGCCAATCCCGAGAAGATTTGCGATGACAGTGTCCCTTCCTTACACAAAGGACCGTCAACCCTTTCTGTGTGCTGCGTGTATGCCGAGTATAGCTTACCTCCTACAGCGAGCAAGGTCAACCTGGAGGCAATGAACCAGAGACGGTCTCATTGAGTTCATGCCGCTGTACAGCTAGGTATGACACATCTTGCAATAACTGCCGACTCGGTGAAATTTACTTGATAAGTGAACATGTAACTTTCAGATTCGAAAATCAGCAATGAAGCCCCTAGGATGCAGATTTAAATCGGCTTCCTAGCTGAAACCACCAGTCACATACCCTCGAAGGATTCCACCACAGCAGAGTTCGCTTCTCGGCAACACTGCAACCAACCCCTGCACCACATAAGCCGACTAATCATGGCCAAGTGCCAGTGATCACATCTGGGCATATGTGCAGTCAGCTGTATGTGCAGCTGAGCAGGGCACATGCGTGCAAACCGCCTGCCACAGCAGCTGACAACTGATGTCATCATGCAACAGAACGACACAGCATAAACAGTACCTGCATACGTAGCAACCAAAACAAGCTGCCTGTTGCAACAACCTGAGATGCGCTGTGCTGTACATAATAGTGCACAGGTTTCGTACCATCGCACGCTGTGCTGTTTGCTTGTATGTCAATTATGTCCTTTTCACACCCCTGGAAAGCGCAGGCTGCTAATGCCAGCTCATATGGCTGTGATCATGTAAAAGCAGAACACCATGATCAGGGACTGATGCACCAGCAGCTGATGTAGATGACCCTTCTATAACCCTCAGACCCTTCATTATCAGCCCTTCTACAAAGTTGCAGCTAGACACATAAAGTGCAGTTTCCTGGATGAGGAAAGCCAGCTGTCAACATGTGGTAATGATACACACTCATACGTACAACCCATGCACGTGCATGACATTGCTGAGTCGACCCAATTCAGAACACTTGTGCTTGTACAACATCAGGTGACCTGTACGGCACCTACTGGCATTTGGTAGTGGTCTCTAAGCTCAAATGCCGCAGGGTCATTTGGGGCTGCTCCAGGCACCTTGTCTATCACCCCATGATGCATGTGCCAAACACCGCTGGCCATGTCTGCCAGATAGTGCCGAAGTGTGATGTTGACGCTGCTGAAAGCTAGCTGGTCAAAAGGTATCTGTCCTGGCTCAAACAGTTCTACATCCAAACTCTCTGGCCCTGCTGAGAAGGTGAAAGGAGCTGCTAGTTGGGCTCTAAACAGGATGTATGCCTGCATGAAGATGAGAGACGATAAAGACACGGCTCTGAGGGTTCAGTCTACTACTGTGATTGTGCTCCGCACCGGGGGACATTGTGCTGTGACAACAAGCTGGGTACGGCCACAATGTCTTCATCACCCCAGCACGCATGCTCAACATTAAGAAGCTGCAGCTCCCGATGCCAATCGTGGGGATGCAGTCCTCTTCCGAGCAGTGCAGTTTCTGATTGCATGGAGGTTCACAAAGCAGCCTGATCATATGATGCCGAGTGCTATTGACTAGTGACACGCAGACAGCATTTGCAATGAGTCTGGTAAAAAATACAGTATTGCTGCGTACCTGACCAATCACTGGTATATCTAAATGCGCATAAGGCCCCAATATGTGTACAGCTGCATTTGCTTCTTCCAGAGTTTCCCTGGCTGCTCCTGCTGCACTGCTTTCACCAATCTCCATGAATCCAGCTGGTATGGTCCACAGGCCTTTACATGGCTCAATGCCTCTACAGTCAGCAAGCATACAAGGTATGATGTCGGTGAGACAACGAGGTCGTGTCCGCAGTCAACACAGAATGGCAGCTTAGTGCGGTGCTGAAGAAGCAGAACGACACAGATTGCAAGCTCCAAACTGTGAAACAGCGAAGACTGGAAGCTTAGAAGCACCACTCATGTATGTAGCAATCTTAAAGCCCAGATAGCAGACTCACCTTCTACACAACAAGATTTTGCCCTCGTGCTGAACAATGCAGCCCACCACCATCTTGGGGTTGAAGTAGTCTATGTATGTGCAGTGAGTGCAGACATGACGCCACTCCTTGTCCCCTTCTGGCTGTATTAGCTGCATAGGACCCCCACACATTCTGCACACGAACACAGCAATAAGGCACAGTGAACATCAAGGCATTTGAGCCGAAAACAAAGCACCATGCAGTAGGTGGGCCTGGCATCAGGCTGAAATGTGCCTGCATCTTCAGGTCACCTGCAGAACTTGCTCTGCAACCTCGGCATCGCTGCTGGGCGGGTTTGCTCCGTCACTGTTGGTGCATCTACTCCATTCTGCATTGACTGATGCGCTAGGGTGCTTCGTACTGAGCGTGCTGGGTGCTTCACGTTGGAGGGTAACGACCCTATATGCGCTCTGTGCGCTTTGTAAACTAATACTTTGGCATTTTGGCATCTTGAGAGGCTTCTGATAGCCATTAAAACAGTATGCAAACTCAGTACGTCCTCATTGGTGAAGATGACACCTGTGTGTTGGCACCATGAAGCACAAGCCTTGTGGTGATAGCTCTGGTCGCAAACAGACGACTGCTCAAGCGTATGCAGACGCACGTGTCATGAGGAGCGTGCCACGCGCTCGCTCCGAGGGTGGAATTCGGGTGCATACAGTTGGGTGCATACAGTTATGATAGACTCTTCATATGCCTCCGACTCTGACCCTTCAGTCCTCCCTGCAGGCAATGACGATGTACTAGCAGGTCCAAAGCCTCTCGTTCTTGGATTGATTTGCATATACTGCTGTGAGGTCGCAGAAAGGTCTTGGCACTGACAGGCCTTGTCGTCTGCTCTGCCGCACACCTTCTCATTGCACGATAAGCAGCCTATATCGTGGTTACCAACACTGTTATACACTCGGTATATCCTTCTGAGATGGGAAGGCTTGCAGGTTGGGAGTTCTTTGTGCAGAGATGGACTATGTTTGCAGAAGCTGTATCTGGGGCCATGGCTGTGGCTAAGCAGACAGTCCCTCAAGTTGATCAGCTACAGGCAAGACGGCAATCATACTGTCTGTGATCTTCTAGTGTCTAGTATGCTTTGTGTCAAGCCTCTACCTGCCCTCAGCTGAGCTCGAGCGCTAACACCGGTCTCGTGTTCACTGCAGGCAGTCAAGCTTGAAATAGTGCTGAAGAAGGCCACCAGGGCCAGGCAGATACTGCAACAGGTCAGCTGACGTCGTAGCAGTCTGTGCATGTTGGAGAATATGGTTGCTGTCTGTATGGCTCTGCCATGTAAGCACTGGTCGCCCCTAGTGTTACTGCTAGTGGGACAGAGTCATGGCACGCCTGTTGGCAAGCTTGCAGCTGCTACGGTTGAAACATTCATTTGCGTCACAACACAGCTGACGACGCCTGCAAATTGTACTACATGCAGTTGCAGGAGTATGTTGTACGGCAAGAGCAGCTTGAGCTTAAGTACAGACCAGTTGTACAGCAGCTGCCACACATACAGCAGCAGTTGAGAGCGGAGGAGCTTTCACAAGCAGCCGAGTTTGCTCTCTCAGAGGGTATGCGGCAGCCCATAATGCAGGTGCGCAGTCTAGCGACTGGCTCACTCGGTGCCAGGTCCACACGCCCCATTGCGATCCATGAGGCTGCATGCTGGCTCCTGGTTGTTGTGACCCAGCACCTGCAGCTGCTGCGTCTCTCAAACTGTTGTGACCACTTGATCTAGTTCTCATGTACGGCTTCACTTGACAACTCACACCATACCGTCGGAGGCTGATGTTGTGATCCTGTGTATGGGCACCATCGCAGCAGCTGACGGGCAACACGTCAGCAGCAGTCTCCACCGCGCCAGTATCAGACCCCTACGGCATACGCGTAGCATTCAAAGCTGGTCATCCCTTGGCTCTGTTGACATGGAAGCAGTACATGGCCATAGTCACACGCATGAGCAGAACAGTAGAACAGCAGCTGCAGGGTCCAGCATTAGAAGCCCTTGCAGACTTCAATAGAGAGCGACGACTACTGGTGAGTCTTATCTGCAGCAGCAGCTGCTTGACGATGTAATGCAAGAGCTTTGTTCTCTTAGTTTGACTGCTGACTATCTCAATTGTTATGGTGCTGCTTAGTTGTGCCAGCTGACAAAGGCAGTTGTCCCTGATGCTAATGTAACATAGCTGCTGTGACAGAGTTTGTGTTGCTGCTGAGTCATATTGCACTATCCATGTTGCAGGTAAAGGAGCTGCAGGCGTTGAAGCAGCAGCTAGAGGATGAGGTGCAGATACCTCAGCTGCAGCCTCTGCGTGATGACACTGAACGTTTAGACCAACTGCTGGAGGCGCTGCAGCACCTGCAGGTGAGACCAGCATGCGGTGGTGCAGTTGTCAGGGACCTAATGGTTTTGTGCACATGGCTTGTTGTTCCGTCTGCAGCTGTTGAGAAGCGCATAACGCAGGATGCTTCAATGCATCCAGCCATTGTGTGCTTTTATGCTGAACTTGTAACCCATGCAATTGCTCCTGGCGTGCAGAATGCACACATGCAGATGTTGCAAAAGGACATGCGCCAAATGGACCTTGAGCTATTGGGGCTCAAGCTGCAGCTGCGTATGGGCGATGAATACAAAGGATCACCACTAGAGTCAGCGCTGAAACGGCTGAGATCACTGCACAAATTGGTAGAAGATGGGAAGCGCTTGCCATCAGCAGCTTGGGTACAGCTTGATGAGGACCTGAAGTTGGTTGTCAGTAGTGTGCAGCAGCAACAGAAGCTGGAACAGCAGCTTGATGTGAATATACAAAAGTATGAGCAGATGATGTTCAAGCGGTTGGCGCGCTGGGACAAGCAGGGTGAAGTTGGAGTATGGAAACATCTGCACATGAATTGAGGTTGCTACTGCAATTGCTGAATGTGTGTTGCTGATGGATGTATGCTTGTACATCCGCCTATTCTATGGAGGTGTTCGAACCTCCTGGTTTGATTGCTGAATGCAACGATGCAGTCTTTCAGAGTGTTTCGCATACATGGCAATTAACAAAACGCACCTGCCAGACAGTGTTGGCATCGCAACTCGGATGCCATCAAGATCTGGATCTTGGATGAAAAAGAAGGGACTGCAATGAAAGTCATACTTCTGCCTGTTTGTCTAGCGCACATGTGATGAGACTGGGCTCCAGCAGCTAGCTGCCAGATTCAAGTATTGAGTGGTAGGGTTTCTGGGGTGCGGGTTCCCTGCCGGAACCGAACACAACATGGATTGGGTACTTGTGAAAGTCAAGGATCAGCACACAGGACTTCAAATCACTTTGTTGACAACCCACGCGTCCACCGCGACCTCTTGAGCATGTTGCCTCGAGCCATTTTGTCTCGGGGCCAGGGCAGATGGGGTAGATAACTTTTGTAGTGGTGGTTTATGTCATGGTACGGTGGATCTTGGTCCCAACAACACAACATGATGGGTGGGTGCTCAGTGTCGAAGATGGGGAGGTTAGGTGCTCAGTGCGCGATTGCCTGGTGCCTTTTGAGCCTGACTCTTGTGCATGCTCGGTGGCTCTTACGTGTCAACGAGACTTTCGTGGTCACTCAGGATGTCCGGCAGCCCGTTGTGCTGCAGGGTGAGCTACTGCAGCAGCTGTTTCAAGCAGCGATGTTGTGGCACTCCTTATGCGGTTTGGTTCACCAAATCTACTATCCTATCTGACTTCCATCTCCTAGCCATCAAGCGCGAGCACAACATGTTTTCATGGGGATTGGTGGTTGAGGAAGTGTGCATCTGCTGCCGCTCATTTTGCCTTGCCATGCAGCTATGCTAAACACCTCAGTCTCCACCTTAATGTTTGAATTGCCGGAGTTTGTGTTAGTACCAGAGGCGTGGAGGTTCATCACCAAAGAAACGCCGTATATGCTGGATCGGCCTTTCATGATCACATCGAGCGGGCCTTCAGCACCAACACTCATCGACTTTCAGCTGTTGTCACAAAGAGTTGTACTGGAACCGAACATCAACTTTACTTTCAGCAATGTTAACTTGGCTAACATCAGGTGGGCGTGAGTATTGCAACGACAACACTCGGTTTGATGTGGTTCCTGCAGTCCACAGGAACTTAGCCTAGTCAGCATCAGGGGTGACAGTGACAATGGAAACCCGGGTGCCAGCTAGCTCAAGCAGCGTATGCTGAAGCAATCCATATCACATAGCATTGCAGGTGTTAGCAACTATAGAGCTTTTGTGCTTGCAGGATGAGCAACCGCCTTGGTATGGAGTGGTTCATGCTATCAGACGGGGCAACAGTCATCATGCGAGATGTAGTAATTGTGGATGTTGTGTGCCATGACACAGCAAGTGCAGCGCTTGCATCAGCTCAGTCAAGCCCACAGCTACCAGGACATCCTCCCAACCGTGTCAGCATCACCAGCAACACGTGCCTGTTTTACCAGGGGCAGCAACGCTGCTTCCAGGACGGTCTGCACTACCAGAGCTTTGCAGTTGTTACAGCGTACGAGGATGCAGCTCGAGGCATCTCCCAGCCAGGGTACACCCTCGTCTATGAGAATGTCACACATGTGTGCCGGTCATACTTGGATCAGCAGTGCGTGCAGCAGCACGGAGCCAACATCTGCTGGGAGCGGCAGGCTCAGCAACTGCTGCCGGGCCTGTTTGGTGTGACAGCTGCTACAAGCTCTACTGATCTCAGTGCAGGAGCTATTGCTGGAATTGCCATTGCAGGAGGTATGCTGGGCATGCTTGGGCAGTTGTGTCATGCTGTTTCAATGGATGTATCATGCCGTTGAGAATTAGCTGCTTGTTGTGAGGGATGCAACCCCCTCCACAGGGTGATATGTGTTATGCCGTGTGGGGCTTGACCTTGTATGGAATTGGAAAAAACCATTTGCACAGTGCAGTCTGCTCTGTGCAGCAACACCATCAAAGGAGAGCTTGCTTGTGTTTGGTTACCAGTGCTGTGGTCAGATCACCAGCCCTGACAAGCATCCTGGTGTGCTGCATCCAGGGTATGTTCCAAAACTCTGCTGAGGTTGTCCTTGTGTCTGCATATGCTGGCATGCTTGTGTTGCTAATGAGCAGGTGCTGCTCTTCTCGCCGGAGCGCTTGCATTCATCTACCTGAGGCGCAGGAAGGCACCCAAGGCTGCGGACCCTATGCTGAAGCAACCATACAGCGACACCGAAGGGAGCAGCCACGGCAAACATGCCCCTGGTAATGGATCCCTTGCCAAGTAAGCCAGCAGTTGCAACAGCTAGTGCGTTATTGATATGTAAAACATGACTCAAGGATCGCAGATGTGAGCACGGCTGCCTCGGTGTGCCGTATAATACCAACCCAACAGCAGTGCTTGTGGCTTTGCCAGTCTGCTGGAAGGTGTCCTGACGTTCTTGTTGTTGGTCCAGCTGCAAGCAGATACTCATGTTCAGGCGAGTTTGGGTGGCCAACAAGGTTGTGTTACTTTGTTTCGTTCGTAGGCTCTCTGCTAGGGGTTCAGCTGAGAGCATGGTGTCAGGGTCCATGCCTTCTGGCACTACAGCAGGCATCAGCCTCGGCGTGCTGTTGGGTGCTGGAAGTTTTGGTCGTGTTTACAAGGCTCGCTGGCACAGCAACGATGTTGCAGGTGGGCAGGAGTGCAGGCTGTGGACAGCACTTGCAAGCAGAACTCCAGGCTACGGACACGTGTTGCTCAGCTCACTGTCAGATCAGCGCATAGCAAGCTCAGGCCTGAAGGACGCCAGTCTGGTGATGGCTTTGACTCCAACTGACTGTCATCTATGGTAAACACTGTGCTGTTGTTGCGGTCAAAACTTGTTCCTTGCAGTGAAAGTCATGACCTGTCGGCCATCTGAATTGGCAAAGATCATGAAGGAGGCTGAGATCATGATGAGCATGCAGCATGGCAGTATTGTACGAGCGCTCAATTGTACAGTGGTGCAACGCAAGACGGCGCAGGTAAACAGCTTGACAGGCGTTGCAGGATGGCACATGGCATGGTTGGAGACCTTGAAGCTGTCATGACATCTTACAGCTACCTGCTATCGAAGTGCAAGCTGCCTGTGGGCTGTCCTGGGAAGGGCTTGTTTCCAGTGCTTCACTTTGTGCAGACTGAACTCAGAGCAAGGTCTCCTGCAAGTTTGATGATGGTTTCTGCCACGGTATGCAGGCACATGAACAAGCACTGTCAGCAACCAGCCAGGTTGGCAGTAGTGGCAAGGGGCAGGGTTCTGAGCTGACAAGCCTAGTCAGCTCCAATGCCAACAAGCAGCTGTCTAGTGCATGCCAAACAGCCAGCAAGGATGTGTCCACTGCTTCCACAAACAGGCTGGCGTCAGGGCAGGGACCACTTTCAACAACACTTGTTGGTGACAAATCCCCATCTGGCAGCTGCAGTACAAACACTGGCAGCAAGCCCGAACAGCAAACGAGCGCAGACGGCAAGTGCCTCATCGTAAACCAGAGGTCCAGCAGTTTGCCCCAGGACGTGGAGTTGGGGGCTGCTGGTAATCCTGCTGGTGGTGAGCAGGCCAGCGGCAGTAGTGACGGCTTGAAGGGCCCTGTGGTGCCTTTTCCAGCTGATAGTATGTCGAATGGTGCTGCTCCTGGTGACGAGATCAAGGAGGCTGATGCTGTGGAGGTGAGCTGGTGGGCACATAGATCGTACCCCACATGTCTTGCATGCTGCAAAAGCAGCCTAGGACGTGACTTCTGCGGGCCTGTTGAAGCTGCAGACCATGCTGTGCTTGCCGTATTGATGTACCTGGTAGCTCCCTTTCATCCTCGATACCATCATAGGCAGCTTGCCTGCTGTACAGAGCAGAGTGTGCTCCTAAGGCAGCTTGCAGGGCTCACTGTGATGTATCGCTGTTCCTGTGTTGCAGGTGTGGCTTGTCATGGAGCTGTGCACTGGTGGTACCCTCAAGGATGCATGCAATGTACCTCGGGACAAACTAGATATGGTGAGCCTGCACACCTGATGTCAAGCGTTCGCGGGACTAGCAGTCAAGCACACAGCAGTAGAACTAGAAATGGCATGTTGTGCATCTGCAGCAGCTCATGGTTTGCTGTTTGCAACATGTTGCGATTGCAATTGTGCAGTATGAATCGAGATAGGTCAGAATTGCCGATCATTTGCGCGTGCCACGCTGTACACCAGTGATCGAAGCTTAGGTGGTTGGCTGTGACTGCTTAACAGGCGCGGCTGGTGACAAGGTTGATGGAGGTTGCCAGTGGCATGTCCTATCTGCATGATCACAACGTCCTGCACAGTGACCTGAAGGCTGCCAACATATTGCTCAAGAACACGGTGCATGGCAGCTATGGGCAGGTGTGCTGATGCCAGCGACAAGCTTTGAAGTGTTTTAGTGGTTGCCGACATGTTTCGAGGTCCTGAAGCTGCTGCCACGTTGCTGGTGTCATTTCTCAATGCATGGAATGGCTGCTTGTTGCCTCAGCAAGCTCTGTCTGTTGTTTCCTGTCGTATGGCTGCATACTCTGTGTCAAAACACGATATAAACCATCAGCAGGATTGGCTGCTCTCATGAGCAGCGACCATTGTCAGGTCATACTCAGCATGCTCCGCTGTGCTATCTCTGTGCAGCAAGCCAAGATCTCAGACTTTGGTTTGAGCAGCCAGCTGCTGGCTGGTGCCACCCACCGCAGCACTCGCACCACTGGCACCATCACACACACTGCTCCCGAAGTGTTGCAGACGGCCAAGATCACTCCTGCTGCAGATGTGTATGCTTTTGGCATCATGAGTGAGTTACTGCTTGGACAACGGAAGGTTCCTGGTAGCTGTGCATCTGCTCATGAGACTCCAGCAGCTTGTTTCCATGCAGAATGCGGAAACCGAGGTTCTGTGGCTGCCAGTGTCACATGGGTGTGTCTTACCAGTCATTGCCAGTATGCTGCATAGGTTAGCTGCTGCTCTGGTGCTCAAGTAGGCCATCTGTACGATTATCCAATCACCTACCTCATATGCCGCCTTTATGTGTTGGAACTGTGCACCCTTATCTGCAGTGTGGGAGCTGTTCACCAACAAGTCAGCATTCCAAGGCACCCCATATGGCTCAGTGGCGCTGTCAGTGGTTCAAGGAGAAAGGCCGCCCATCCCAGCATCAATGCCTGAATCATACCAGTTGCTCATGTGCAGCTGCTGGGCACAGAACCCCCTGGATCGCCCTGACTTTGACCAGGTTGGCAAGTGCTTGATGTTGCTGCTGGACAATCTGGAGACTATGGACAGCCCTCTGACAGATCCCACATACCTTGCTGCTGTCGGTGATCAAGAAGGTGAGAAAGCCGATGGTGACAGAGCTGATGGTGACAGAGCTGCAGGACAGCAGCGGCAGCGGCAGCAGGAGTCTCAGCCACAACAACAGGGTGGTTCTGGAGCCAGTCAAGCTACCAGAACCTTCAGTGGCAGTATGGGCTGGGACGAGCTTCCTGCGACGCCTGGGCGTGGCAGTATGGATGCCCAGCAGCAGCCAGGACTTGTTCCGCATTATACTGTACGTGTCTCCTCGCAGACGACACGGCCTTCTACGACTGTGAGTAGCGGGAGACCAAGTGGGTTGACTACGAGTTCCAGGCACATTCAGGACTTGTGATGCTTGTTGCTCGACTTGTTTGAAGTGTACTGCAGCATATATGGCACCTCATATTCTGCTTACAAACGGCTGGATTGGCTTGAGAGTTGTTGATTGACCCATGCTGACTTGTCCTTGTTGGTGTGTGTTTGTACTGTATATTTAGTTGGTTGTTATAGTGCTGCCAGTACTCTGTTGCATACAGACGTCACCCCTCAGTCCTTTTTCAACTTTGTTGCGTTTTGTTCATACCAACGTCATGGAAGAAGCTGACGTAGTACATGCAGTACATCTGTGACTCTGTCAAGTGTCTTTGTGAGCAGATAGGCGCCATCTGGACCATTGCTCCTTGCAAGGTGTACTACACTATTTCACTGGTGTTGCCCTACCTGTTGTGCACCAGTGTATTGGTATCACAGCACGTCAGCTGCAGCCACTTTCCAGGAGCCGGCAAACATCGAGTACTGCTCAGCCAACCCTGGCTGTCTGTCACGTTGGCTGTTTGTGTAGAGCATTGCTGGGCACGCGCAATGAAGGCATTGTGCTTTAGAACACTTTGTCAATTCGCTGAGTCTTTGTATTGGACTTTGTAGTCACAGCGGGCCTTGCTGCAACCCTCAATGTAGTTCCCAGTATGATCTTTCTTAAAGGCACCCAGGCCAGTCCGCTTGGTAAGTATGGAGTGATGGTAGTGCTCTGAGCAGTTATCGATGGTCTGTAACGCAGTTGTGGCATACTGCTTGCCATGTCTTGACACAGAGGTTGCCCCTGCATGGAAAGGTACTGATCCAGTATAGCATAGCCCATCAGTACAGGTCGATGTGAAGAGCTTGATCAGCTTTACTTGCTGCTTTGTGGGTCAATGACGCCTGCCATAATTCTGTTGTGCATGCAGCACTCCCACACCAAGTTCAGGGTTGAGAGTGGATAAAAGTGTCACTTAGTATGTTGTCTCCGGGTGAAAACTTGTTCAGGTTACAGGTGCTGTACAGTCATGTTTGACTACTAGTTGTCAATGTGTGTACATGCATCGTGAGACAATTCTGATGCTTACAAATTGGTACAATCATGTTCCATGTTTGACTTCACACTTTTTGATGGTCCCTTCTATCTGCGGCTGTCATCTGCTGGCATGCCTCTCTGATCTGTGTGTGCGTTTGTTCTCATTTGGTAGCATGTGTGTACAAGCTATGAAAGTCAGCGGGTGTCATTACTTGCCGCGTTTGTCACGTGAGTGGTCACGGCTGTGGCAGTCACAGCAGCTTCCTGCCTTGTGCTCTGTAGCACATAGGCGTATCCTCTAGCGAGCTGCTGGCCCCTGTAGCATGTCTGCAGAGTGAGTGCACCTGCTGTCGGTCAAGTGGCACAGTTGGATGCTGTGGTGATGCTCCAGCTGGGGGTTCACACGGCATGAACCACACTAGGTTCTGATGCTTGTGGAGTCTCTCAGCAGAGTGATGGCAATTCTACATAGTTACTGACCCAAGTTGGTCAAAGGCACATCATCTATCATAGTATATTGAATGGCTTTTCCACATCTCACTGCTGTGCGCCAGTTCTGATTTTTAGTGACATGGCTCTTAGTGCTGTCCCTGGTGCGATGCTTGCAGCAATATCAAGCGTGTGTGTTTGCTTTTGTCTAGTGGTGGACCTGCATGGCCGGGGTCAGACTTGACTTCGTAGCAGCTGTGCAGCATGTTGTTCATGTAGGTGTTGGGTCCAAGAATGACTCAAGCTGGGTAAGTCGCACATTGACCTCAGCAGATCTACAAGGCTCTTCAATTATATCATGTGTACGCAGTGGAGAAGTCTGTCCTCTTCCCGGTCTGCAGGTACCGTACCAAGTGTGTGAACACCCCTAAGCATGCTGAGAGTTTGCTCAGCCTAGCTTGTGTAGAATCGAGAAAGCCAACGTAAAACAGTCTGACAAAATACAGGCTGTATCTTTTCAATCAGCTGCGGTCGGCAGCTGAGTCAAGCTTTGACGCCTCGAGGCACAACTTGTCGTAACATGACTAAACGCCTGGAAGTCAGTCTCTGCGTAACTGCGCCAGCATTCACTGGCTCTCTGACGTCGTGCCATACTGGTAGTTGCTACTGAGCTGCATATTGAGGAGGCAGGGTGAACGCGTCTGTTGTCACACTGTCGAAGCAGTCCTCCACATCAGCAGGTGTTGCACTTTGAACATTTCGACTTTTTAAGCCTGCCCTGGTGCAATCATCATGTGCCTCAGCGCTGCTAGGATGCAACATGCTACAGGTGGTGCTTGCGTATCACAACGGCACCGCACGTGTGGCCTGCCTGGCTATGCTCTGCGACAGACAGTGCGCTGTTATAGTTCATCATCAGAATCTGACTCGCTACCAGCAGCCTGTCCATTACCGGAGCTTGGCTACGCCACAGGGTCGTCGACCGCAGCAGCTGACTTTGACATAGTCAGAAGGCATCAGCAGGGGCAGCAGTTGCCTGCTGTTGACTGGAGCCGTTATCATCTGCAGGTGATCCAAATGTCTGTAATCTGCTGTCTGCTGTCAGGTACTGGACTCAGCAGCTTGCATCAGTCATCATTCCAAAGCAAGCATAAGCTTGATCTGTCATTTCACTTGCAGGTGCTCTTCATTGACCATACAGACCAGCTGCGGGCGAGATTAGCCGCTGGTTTGTT
Organism: Scenedesmus sp. KT-U; assembly: GCA_029853055.1. NCBI lineage: Eukaryota > Viridiplantae > Chlorophyta > Chlorophyceae > Sphaeropleales > Scenedesmaceae > Scenedesmus > Scenedesmus sp. KT-U. The sequence goes on along the minus strand of JARWLF010001162.1, from coordinate 2,924 downwards.
TGAAAAGGTGTGTGACACACATCTAATCACCAAATTCCATATTGTATGCCGACAGAGCAATCATGTCGCTTCATGCAAGAGTCCCTGCGATGCCAGGATTGGTTCTGACGTGTGTCTGCTGTGCTGAGCAGACCATCCGCTATAGCTTTTCTCACCTCTTGCCAAGCTGCACCGCATGATCAAGTCTGCAAGGTACCTCTGCACCCTGAATCCAGCTTATCGTATCCACAGGTGGCTGAATGGAATGGTTATGGCCGTGCGCTGTACCCTTGGACATGTGGGACACGAGTAGATGGCAGCCCGAGTGGTAGAGCAGCAGCTATGGCTGTTACAGCAGGACTCATGGCACAGGCTTATATGCTGGGCATATCACCAAAGGTGTTTGCAAGGAGTCCAGAAGCGTTTGAACTGCGTGACCTGGACGGATATGATGTTGTAGTAGCAGTGGACAGTGACACAAGGGAGGAGGTACTCAGGCGTGTGGACCCACAGTATGAAGGGTATTACAGGTACGTCATGGATCAGTCAGAATCACTCCGCACTCAGCGACCGTCTTAGCCCCTACTAGCTGTGATGTATGCGAGCATGTCTGCAATGGAGTAGACTGCACTCCAGCCTCACCAGAGCTTTCAATGCACAGCAGTCGAAGCGTTTCATGCATCTGTGCTAGTCTCCATTGCACAGGGTTCAACAGTGCTATGTGCAGCCAACACAGTGGCAACGCTGCAGCGCAAGCGTCACTGTATCGAAGCACTGTCATGCTAAGCACTGCTATCCCGCCAAGTTGATTGCATACGTACCAAGTCATGCGTGTCTGGCTGTGCAGGGAGAAAGTACGCTTGCTGTCAGACTATGCACAACAGCAACCCCTGGCAGATTCAGAGGTGCTCAAACAGGGTGGCCTAGCACTCCTACCCCGCAGCATGAGGACACAGCTGTCACAGGATCTGCAGCAGCTGCGGCATGTCGTCGACATCCCTCGGCCTTGCTTGTCTGATGCATCGCCTGATGCAGTTGACAAATGGAACTGGATGGTACTGACAGTCATGTTGGGGGCGGCAGGCTTGGTGAGGTACTTGATTGATGCTTATCCAGACGACTTGCCTGAATATGATCCGTTGTAAGATATCACTCCTGCCATGATGCTTCGAGCAGCTGCTGCAGAGTGTTTTGTAGCTGTTGCATGGGCTCAGGTGTGCTTGCAGATGTGTACCACAGTACTACAGTGTAGTGTTGCAGGCATATGATGATGTGTATGTCTTGTTGCGTGTCTTGCAAGCCCTTTTGCGAAGCTGCTATGTGCATAGTGTTGTGGTGGTGTTGTTGTTGCATGCATCTGGTATGCCTCTGCGGGTCATGATATGCTGGTAGTGACTTCAAGGAGCAGTTTATCAAGCTGTTTATGGTGGTGTGAAAAAACAAGTTGTCTCGGAGAAGAGCTGTTTCAGGCGGTCTGCAGGTCATGCATGTGCCCAGCAGTGTTGGGCTGTGAGTATATCTTGGGGTTGTTCTAGATTTTCACAGGGGAAGTTCCTGTAGTGGATTGAATATATTCTGCTGCAGTCAGCAACAAACTTGACAGCACAGCTTATGTGTTGGTGAGAGTGGTAACAGCCGTACTTCAAATGCTGTCGTTTCAAGGTTGAGAAGCAGTTGAGAAGAGTCACGTAAGTTGTGCACGGCATTTGACACCTTTTACAAATTGCTGTGCATGAGAGCAAGGCCATCAGATACTGTATAGCACACTGCAGGCGTTGATTGGCCTTAAAGACATATATGGCTGGTGTGCTTTGAGTATGATGCAGCTGGAAGACGTTGCAGTGCACTTGTGAAACTTGTGTTGTGCAAGCTTATGTGTTCTGCAGCCTGAGTGATATCTGCAGAGCCTTGTTAGAATACTTCATCAATCAGTCGAGTAAGGGTGATGCTATGTTAGATTGCCGTCGGAGGTGTTTGTGCACCCAAAGTCCAACCAACTTGGTCCTTGTCACCGCCTGGGTGTGAGATGTTCGCATGACCTTCAGTTGCATTGTATGAGGCGAGGCGATGCGGTTGCAACTTACCAGATTACAGATATCTGATGGTCTATGTGGCTGCTGCATGCTGCAATCAGGATCAGTGTGTTGCAGCATATGCCCAGTGTGCATTGTGGTTTGCGGGAGGATTTCCGAACAGTATATGACGCAGATCACATTGTCCGAGTGGCTGTACATCCTTGGTCCAATTGTTTGACATTGTGTGTGAGGCTGGGCACAGAAGACTCTTGATGTTTGCTGCTGGACATCTACCCAGTAGGTGCAGACTGTAGGTCAAAAGTCTTTGGTCTCCTTGTATCAACAACTTCAGTGTACACTAGAATGACTGTTTGCAGGGTGCCACAATCATTGCTGAGCTACGGTGTCACACCATCCAGTATCTGACAGGGGCAAGTTGGTCGTAATGTATAATGTACAACATGGTTGGTTATATCTTGTGCCCTTTGACAGCTGTGTGAGCCACAGTTGTCTGGTTGTTGTCGCATATACTTGCCAAGGCATGTGTCACCTGATCAAGTGCTGTTCATGGTTCTTGAAGTAAATCTGTGCAACAATGGTGGTTGCTGAGCAGTGCTGCAACCGGTCCGCACCTGTTTTACTTGCCTGTGCCACGTTTGCAGCCGACGGTCGTGACCTACAGCGCCAGCGGAGCTCCGCTGTACGGTCAACCACCCCGGGTCGGATCATCGGCATAATGACCGGTGGCCCCAATACAGATGTCACATCACATGTTGACCTACCTGCTGCTGTGGTGAACGTCTTTTCAAAGTGCCTGCAACTTGAGCAAACGACGACCATGTCTTCTGCTCATCACGAGTTTCGGCGTATCATGACTCAAAGAAGCGGGTTCCAGCATGACCGTTGCACGAAAAAGGTCACAGCTATGAA
>JARWLF010001161.1:0-11153 GCA_029853055.1 Scenedesmus sp. KT-U | reverse complement strand
GACTGATACTCACCAACACTGCAACCACAAGAGGATTTGAAACTGTTTAGTAACACAGCTATAAGTAGCTGGCTCACAGTGAAATATATTGAGAGGCTGTATACATGACACACAGGGGAGGTCCGAATAAGACATGCAGCTGACTACATTGGTGACCAGCACTTCAGGCACGTAACGCAGGTCAGCAGAGTACGTGCCGTCCTCAAAAGTACTTTGCAACACAAAAGCAATCAATACATGTTCCACAAGGGACTGGTTGCCATGTAGCATTATGCCGAGAGCGACAAGCCCAGGCACCTACCCAAGCCCATCTGGGTCAACATTGGCATATGTGACATCACCAGCTTGACGCAGAAAATCCTTCAACAGCCTACAAGTTTGAACGGGTGCACAGTCTGAGTGACCATGACCATGTAACCAGCAGTTGAGCAACTCAATGCCGTTCTAGCACGCTGCTGCTTGGTGATACGGTGGAGTCAGTTTGATAAGTCTGAAAAGGCAGATCATCGCGCTTGGAGCGATGACGAGACACTGTGGCAGAGAGGGTAAAATACTTACTGCCAGCCAGCATCTCTTGCCAGGCCCGAGATGCGACATCTGTAGCCCACAGGCTTCTTGCCACCACTGCCGCCACCTCCACGGTCTCCTGCTCACAAGAAGACATAACCTTCTTCAATTTCGACAACAAGGGCGCAGCAGCTAGGTCATGCAACCCAACACTGACTGTGTTGACGGCGCTCAAGCTATGGATGACATGTATCCTGGATGAGAGGGGGAAATCACCTACTGAGACAATGCCATGGCAACAACGATGTGTTTTGCTAGCTATAGATGTGTCCTGCACGACCATTACTGCAGCAGGACATCACAAGACTTCACAGGCTTCCTGCAGGGAGGGCCTGTCATGTGTTGCTGCTTGGAAGCAACGTGCTTTTTTGAAAAGAAGATGCATATCATCGTGACTGCATGCCATGTGCGGCTCAACAGCTTGTATCAGCAGCACGTTCCAACTGCAAGCCCAATTCTTACCATCATATCCTCCGCTCCGGTAGCTTCCGCCCCTGCTGTCATAGCCTCCTCTGTTGTCATACCCACGGTCCCTGTTATAGCTGCTACCACCTCTGTCTCTGTCATAGCTGCCACGACTGTTGTCATACACGCTCCCACCCCTGCTGCTGTAGCCTCCGCTGCGCCTATCATCTTGGAACTTTGGCCGCTCCTTTCGCTCGTTGGCCCTGTCCACTTTGATTTCGTTGCCAAGGAGTGTGGAGCGGTCCATCTGTAGGCATGTAGTTGGCAATAGACCGAACTTGAACTTGCAGGTGACAACCCAAGGTGTGTTGTTGCAGGACACCAACCACGTGCTATGTTAGGTGAAAGCATCCACTTGAAGCGCCTGTAGAGTGTGTACTCAACTCTGACCAACACGCCATATGCATCTGACGGATTGACCCTAGATGCCAGAGGGGTAAACATGTTCATGCAGAAAAGCCTTTCTCTTGGCTTGTGCCCCTTATGACCACTGTAAGCCCATGACTGCTTATTAGTGAAGAACATAGCATCCAAGCGCGGTTTTGATTAGCGTGCAGATAGCGCCATGCACCAGGAACACTGCTGCCTAAGTTGGTGTATGCGCATGCATGCAAAATGGACATTGCAGGCAGGTGGAGGGGTAGGAAATGTAGACAGGTTCCCAGGTCGTGGGCATATGTGGCCAGCCAAAACTGCTGAGAACTTAATAGTGCATGTTTGTGAATACTGTTGAGTCCCCATATAAGTTGTTTATGTTGTTCAGCTCTGACTCGGCATCAAGTTGTGGCTTTCCTGCAATCCACCTTGTGCCAGAGTACCCTGCAAGTGTTTGATGACTACCCTGCTCGTGCTTGAAGGTGAATGGCCTGCTGGCTCCGCACGTCAATAGGTGAATAACCATATATAGACGCAGCACAAACTCCGTTGGTTGAGCATAGCAGTTTGGGTTGTTCACAGGCGCCAGCTGCACAACATCAACTGTGTGGCCCCGTGTGCTGGAAAGATATGCCCTGCCTGGTTCAATGATCCGCTTTAAAGCAGCAATGAGGGCGATGCTCGCCGCTGCGTAACCATGTTTTGCGGGACTAGCACAGCTTGGGCGATGTAAGGGGGCCAGCAGACTTTTGCTGTTGTTCACCACCCAAGCTTCCAGGGAGGAGTGGCACTCAGGCAGCCGGCAAGCTCTAGCAATATGGTGTGTTCAACCCCTTATGAACATCTCCGTTGCAACCAACCTTGTTGATCGCCTTCTCCATGCTGTCGAAGTCTTCGAATGTCACAAAGCCATAGCCCTTTGAGCGGTTGTTATGGGGATCGCGGGGCATCTGCAGCATGAAAACATGGATTGAGTTGAATATTCCGCACCCTGTTGCCGTGTGAAAATAAAGCTCGCTGATGGCGGGCAAAGAAACTGACCGTGCCTCTGCACTGTTGATTGCTGCACACTGGGCAGATCAAGCACTTACCAGAACCTCCACAATCTTGCCACAGTGCTCAAAATGCGCTTTGAAGTCTGACTCCTGGGTGTCGTAGGCAAGGTTGCCCACGAAGATCTTCGGAGCACTATCCGGAGCATTTGTCCTGGGCCTGAACTCCCTTTCTGTCCCTCTAGGGGACCTGCTGCGACTTCGTGAATAACTCCTGCTTCGATACGACATTGTGCAGTGCGCCTTGAGGACCTGCACTGGAGCAGTTGTCGCGCCACGCTACCTTCTGTTGATACTCACTTATTCACTGCAATTGCTCGCAAAAGTTGCATTGGTCTTCCGCACAAGCGAGTTGCGACAGCATGCTACAAGCTGCTCGCCTGCTCTGCTAAGCCCGGGCTGTTATGCGGTTGGCGAGCACGAGGGACAACGATTAAAGCTTAACAGCAGCAGACACAAGGACTACAGGGTTGATGGCAAATCAGCTGTGCGGGTTGCACATGGGACGCAGAGCGAAGTTGTCAACAGAGACCTCGGGGCCTGGTCTCAGTCGCCACTGCCTGCTTTACCGCTTTCGATGAGTGCTATGATATGCACAAAATCAATCTCTACCACAGTTGTAGTTGCGGACAATTAGAAATTGAAGCAGAGCTATCTGCATGATGGCTTTCTGGACCCAGTTGACTGTGTTGACTGGACTCATGAACTGCATGTGGCTCTGTCTGGATGTGTTCTCGACATGATGGACACTTCAGCAAGACATTGCTGAGCCTTACTGCTGAATACTCTATGTTCATATGAACATACTCGCATGATGCTTGGCACTGTTTCGTCCGCACGAGCCAGACTGCTGCTGTGTTTGTACTCATATGGACAACGCCTTTACATGAAATGCTCGAAGACACAATGCTTTTGTGCCCATCAAGTCATTTGTGGCACAAACTTTGTGGCCGATCCTAGTATCAATGGCCAACCCTGGTTGGCTTGTTGCTTCACTTAGCTCAGGCACCACCCCAGCCAATGGTAGCATGCTGCAGGCAGCCGCTACATCCTGCAGACATTTCTGCTGCAAATCCCTTTACAACGACGTATATCAAGTTGGTCATCCACCCCAACGTGCACCTGCTGCCAGCGGCTGCTACTAGCAGTACAGTGTATTGTAGGATGACAATAACTTACTGAGTCCTGTCTACAAGGGCTATAACTCATGGCAGATGTATGGATGTTTCATCTGTATCAGAAGGTCACACTGCTGCCAGCAGTGCTGCAGTGAGAACTGTCATCAGTAGGTCCGTCTAAGTCACAGCATGCCAGGCTAAAGCAGCCCGGCACACATCTCCTGGACAAAAGCTTTGCAGAGTCACACCATCATGCACAATGTTCCAGCACGTGCTGGCTTGCCCGGCAACACACGATGTGTTGTCTGCAGCTCAAAGATGTCTTAGGCAGGCCACAGCATGCTGCAGGGCCTAGGACTAGGTATAGGACCTACGCTGAGCGACACTTGTGCCGCACGCGTAATTTTTGCTGCAGGGCATACTAGTACATGGTCTACTAATCATCGTGTGTCTTTACAGCAGGCCCTGCAGCTCCCTGCACGAATTCCTCTGTAGTGCACCCAGCAGACCTGTTGACCACATAGACTCTGCAGTGAAAGACATGGGGATTAGGCTCATGACCACATAGACTCTGCAGTGTTCATTCCGACTGAAACAATGAGTCTGCCAGACATCCAGATAGTATCCGCATCATGAAGTGAGCAGTGTCTCATGATCTGTTCATGCAGGGCAACTCCAGAGTCCCAAAAGCAGTCTGACTCTGGACTGAGTCCATTCCATGTATATTGTGTTTGTAGGTCGTCGGGTTACACCCGGTCAACTGGAACCAGAGCAATGCTTGGACTGGCAGTACTGACTCAGTTGGGAGGCGACCTCCGTGTAACAATCTGACCATTTCTATGTCATAATCCGATCACGAAGGACCACTACATCAGTCCCAAAAGCAGTGTGATCAGATACTTCATGCCACATATAACATATGGCAATTGAACAATTGCGAGTTTCACAGGTACTCCATTCCATACAGTCACTGACTGGCACCTGCGGCAGCCTCCCATCCCACATTGATTTTCAACAGGCTGACTTGAGGGGTAGATCTTGTGTTCCAGTGCTGTATGCTCTAAGCTAGGGCCCATGCATGGTGACAACGATGGTCAGCCTGCACCGGCTGCGGGTTTGGAGACATCCATACAGGATAGTACAATGCATCTGCAGCAGCAGTGGTACGCCTACTAGTAGTGGTGCATGCAGAGAGCCCAGAACTGTATTCATTTGAATGGATGTGACTGTCCAAGCGCCTGCTGCTACGCTTGCACGGGCACTCCTGGGCCATGCATGTTGAGATAGGCTTGCCAAGCGGCTGTGGGACAGCGTGCCACGCAGTCACCCAAGGGACGGCACTTACACGCACTCTTTTGCCCCGATTTCAACTTGCAGAAGGGGACCGTTTGGCTCGTGCACTAACTTTATGCATCAGGTCATGACACAGACTCATGACTGCTGTTCACAAGGGTTCATGCAAGTTCAGCAGTGCAAGCTTAAGCTGGCAGGTCATGCAAGTTGCTCATGCAAGTTGCTCATATGCACCATGGCATGTGCGACCCTTCTGGGAGCTAGAAACTACTCAATAGCTACGGTAGCTCTCACATGTCAACACAGCGTGTGTGCCAAGCCAACAGGTTTCTACAAAGGCTGTGGCAGCAGATACGACCATCCCAGCAACTGTGAAGCACAACATAGGCATGCTTCTGGCATGAGCCTGATACGGCATTCGCATGGATATGTCTCCTACCTCTCATTTGGTCAGCCGCAGGTTCTCGACTCAAAGTTTTACAGCATATCACTCTGCCAAGTTGATTGTGTAGCAGCAGTACTGCCAGTTGAAAGCAATACTGCTGTGTGTGAACACTGTTTGCGGTACACATGACGGTCTTGCCTGTCGTTACTTATGGAGACGTTGTTGAGAACATTAGACACCACTGTGAGCAGTAATCAGAGCACACGCGGTTCGGTGGGTGTTTACTTGCACACTGAATGTACACTAAACACACAGAACAGCTCTGTTTTCTTTCCAAACAGCATAGACACCAGTCGAATATTCCGGTTTTATGACAATCACACAACACACACGAAGACGTCAGTTGTGACAGCTTTAAGCTTTCGTAGACCTTGCAGCACTTTTGCCTTCTGCGTGATTACGTCAACTGAAGCAACCGTAAACCAACCGTCCCGCACCTGAGCGTTGGGCCAAGGACAGCCACCTCAACACCAACAAACAGTTATATCGCTCGACTGCCAGAATTGTTTGATCATTCAACAGCTGGTTGTTGCTGCCGTTGTAAACGGGTGTCGTGGCTTTGCGGCAGGTAACCCGACTGGCTGCAGACGAATGGCATATCAGTGTCGAAAGCGTACACTACGGTTATTATTTCATTCAGGAAATCAGCCTCAATCATGCACATGCTGAACAGGGTTGTGTGTGGACCAGTTTTGACAGGCCGCCCGTGTCGCAATACACTGAGGAAGTAACGAGTGAACTTGGTGTCACGCCATGAAAAAGAGTCAAGCAACGGGGTTTTGATCAGTAAGGCCAGCTGAACAAGAGACTGGCTAGCAGTTGGGACGCGCATGTTGGCTGGTCAACATGGGATTAGGAAACTGCCCTTAGGTTGCATATATAGTTACTAGTAGTTGCAAAATGAGTAATTCAGACATCCTTGGCGCTAGCAGACAGCAATGAGATCTTTTGCTTCGTATGATGGTGAGGAGCTCACCAAGGGCTCCTGGACACCTGATGTAAGTATCAAGAGTATATACTTGCGAATTGTGCGAAATCAGCTGGTGACTCAGCTTACGGTGCGCAGGAGGACGACTGCTTGCGGAAGCAAGTGGCGAAATTGGGTCCTCGCAATTGGTCGTTAATAGCAAAGGCCATTCCAGGTCGTTCAGGGAAAAGTTGTCGCTTACGGTGAGCTTCACGAGTCAACACGGTTCGATGCAGAGCCGCAAACAGAAACAACGGCAACGACGTCTATGCAGCAGGCAGACCATCCGTAAATCCTAAGGCGTTTTTGCATGTTTTCAGCAGCTCCTCAGACTAGTATCTGTATCTACACTCTTGAAGTCCCTCAAAGTGGATGGCACTTCAGGCGTTCACCAGCACGGACCCAGGACGGGTCACATCTTGAACAGTGTTATATTTGTTTAGTGTCTCCTTTTGACAGGAGTGGTGTACTTTAGCTGTTCAGTCTAGTCAGTTTTGATTGGTTGACCCTTCAGCCTGCAGTTGAGTGTGCTACTTTTGTCGTGACGGGCCGCTAGCAGAGTTATCTCGGTGATGCTTCAGCTTGTTGATCTTGATACCATACCAAGACCAGGTGCAGCGCATGCAGGGCAGCAAGTCTGCCTGTTGCAGCTGTCAGCAATGATCTTTCTTGGTTCATGCTATGCACATCAAGGACAGCCTTGCAAAGCTTGCTGGCTCCTGGTTTTGCAGCACAATACACCAGAGTTCTGTGGTACCAAAACTTCCCAATCGAGTGTTTCCTGTTTGATCTTGCATCTGCAGGTGGCTGAACCAGCTCAACCCCAATGTCAAGAAGGGGCCATTCTCACCAGAGGAAGATGCCGCAATTATGGCAGCTCACAATATATTCGGGAATAAATGGGCCAGCATAGCCAAGCTGCTTCCTGGAAGGTGCGTCAGGAGCATGTAGACCACAGCGCTCTGTACTCTAGCAACGTGGCTGGTGTGCAGCCGTAGCCTGAGAACTAGGGCGGCTGTGTGCCATCAGCTTGTCCAAGAAAAAAGTGCAGATCCTTGTCCAAGAAGATCTAGGTCTCTGCGATCGTTGTGTGTCTCTTTGGCAGCGGAGTGCCTGGTTATTATGGTAAAATCATGTTGAAACAATTCGTGACAGACATCCACATGTGCTCCTTGCAGAACTGATAATGCTGTGAAGAACCACTGGAACTCCACACTAAAACGCCGGCGTGCAGATTATGCCCCTGGTGGTCCACTAGATGTGTCAGCAGTTACCGCTGCTCTACAAAGAAGACTTGCTGCAGCTGGAGGAGAATGTAAGCTGCCTGTGCATCCATTAGAGTTGATACATATCTTGTTCTATCAAAGGACAAGTCGCTGCTAGCGTTGTCAAGTTGATCAAAACACGGCTGTCTGCAGTCGTATGCCAAACTGCTGACTGAGCATGCCCTCTGCTGCTTGCAGTTGCCTTCTTCGCAGTGTCGGATGATGCAGATGATGAGCTACAGCAACTTCTGCAGCAATTCAACAGCCTGGAATCCACGGAGACATTTGAAACCGATCCTGCAGCAGTCGCCGCTGGTATCCGCAACACAACAAGTGTACACAGGCATCAGTTTGCCCTGCAGCAGCTCACATCAGCAGCCCTTGGTATGAACAACAACACAGCAGGCAGCCTGAAACGGGCCAGGAGGCCTTCAGATCCTAGTGGGCTGCTGATGACACATGGTTCTGGTCATCTAAGCCCAGCAACAGCAGCAGCACCAGGAGGGGCTCAAAGCTTTGGAGCACTGAATGCTGGTGTGAGTTCTGGGCCAGACTCTCGCCTGGATTCTGGGCCTAAGTATAACAAAGCTACCCACAGGGCGGCTTCAGCGAGCGGCATACCTGCAGGCTGGCGCGGTGCAGAAGATGAATATGGAGGTCAGTTAGATGGGACCAATACAAATCTGCCGTGCTGTTATGACCTCCGTATGCTTCTATGATGTGTGCAGAGGTATCATTGTTGTATCCCTTGGGGGTGTTATCAACAAATAGAAGTATGATACACATGTATGATGCTGCAGGACAAGAAGATGACGAGTACCCAGAAGAAGATGAGGATGATGATGGGCAGCAGTACCACCAACATGATTACAACCACGTAATGCATATGCATCAGCAGCTCAATCGCCAGCAGCAGCAGCATCGCAGGCACTCACATCCAGCAAACCCCATGCAGCATCCAGCCTTGAGCCTGTTGCTCACTGCCGGCGGCAGTGGCAGCTTGAGGTATGGAGCTGGTGTCAGTCCTGGACATCATGGGTTGGATGCTGTGGCTGCAATTGCTGCAGCTGAGCTACAAGCTAGCAGCAGCAGCAGTAGTCATGCGGAGGCAGCTGATGCAGCCACTGCTGCTGCTGGCATGGGTGGTGCGGATGCTGCTGGCAAGCTGACTAGTGCTGGTAGTGGGCTCTTGGCTCTCAGGGGGTTGGACTCGCTGCAGGCTGCTGCTGCTTTGACTGATAATCCTGCAGCGGCGGCAGCTGCTGCTGCTAGGCAGTCTGCACTCATGCAGCGGTCAACCTCTCAGTGTCCCGAGGCGGCAGCTGCGGCAGCTGCTGCTGCTGCCTCGGCTGCTGCGGCCGCGGCTGCAGCAGCAGCAGCTGACAGTGCTGATGCCAGGCGTCAACATCTCATTGAGCAGCTGCAGCAGCTGGGGATGCAGGCAGGCCTTGATCCCGAGGCTGCTGCTACTGCTGCTAGGGCGGCAGCAGCAGCAGCGGAGCGTGATCAGGACATGGGTGCAGAGGTGCAGTTACCTATAGCTGCTGCTGCTGCTGCTGCTGGTGGTGAAGACAACGCAGTGAGACGCAGTGCCAGAGCCAGAAAGAGACGGCGATGGAGCAATGATGAGATGATGACTAAAGAAGCAGGAGGGTCATCAGGCGGTGAAGGTGAAGTGTCTGATCAGGGTGCTGCTGATCATGAAGATGGCGGCAGCGGTAATGAAGTCGGTGATGATACTCCACTTGGTGGTGCACGGCAGGGTCTTGCAGATGCCGCAATCAAGGGATTCGTAGACGGTGGCGTCTTCTATGGTGGCAGCAGGGCTGCACCTACAACAGCACCAAACAAGGTGACCAAGTCACCAAGGAACAGCAATGGCAGGGGCGGTAGCCGCGGTGTCCAGGGTCTCAGCAGCAGTAAGAGTCCTGTCTGCAAGGACCTTGCTGCTGCTATGGGTCTGGATTTGACAGCAGCATACAGTGGTGCACATCAGGATGCAGCAGCAACAGCAGGTGGTGGTCAAATAGGGTATGCTGCTTTCAACCTGCATCACTTGTCACGGCAGCATGAGCAGTTGATGGGATGTGGCTCTGAGCCCCTGCCAGATGTTCATGGTGGATCTGCTGCGGGTAGTAGACAAGCTGCAATGATGGGCAGTATCAGAGAGCAGCAGGGTGAGCTGGGGCCAAGGTTTGGTGGAGCAGATTGTTCAGTCTTTGCGAGTTTGCCTATGTGGAAGCAGCAGCAGCAACAAGGCCATGGCGGGCAGCAGCAGCAGCTGCATGGCAGCTTTGGTGGGACATTGGCGCCAATACCGGCACTGCAGACATGGGGTTCTGCTCCGGAGCCTGGCAGTAGCAGGCGGCGGCAGCAGCGACAGCGGCACATGATGATGGATCTTGGGGTGGAAGATGCTGGGTCAGATCATCATGATGAGGAGTGTGCGGCAGCAGATGCTCTGACACTGCTTGGCAACCTTGCAGATACATGTGTGCCTGCTCAAGCTGTAGCTGCTGCTGGAGGCCAAGTGGCGTCAGTTTCTGTCGCTGCTGGCAGCAGTGAGATGGCTCGTAGTGGAGGCAGCTCTGAGCAGCAGCAGCAGCAGCAGGGGGGTGCTCAGGCTCCTTTTGCATCTGGTAGCAGCCAGCAGCTGATGGAGGCTGCTTGTGGGATCAACAGTATCATCGAAAGTGCTGTGATTCAGTCAGTAGCGGAGACTTTGCCGCAGGTTCTAGCTGGCTTCAGCAAGTGTGTCGCTACAGCACTCCAAGCTGCAGCGGCAGCCATGGCTGACGCCCAGCTTGCAGCAACAGGAGGGGATGCAATGCAGGAGCAGCAACAACAGCATCTGGCCACTGCAGTGGATCAGTTGCTGGCTGCTGTGGTGGCTGGAACTCAGAGAGCCATCACTGCCAAGGCTGTATCAGGGCTGATGTTGAATAGTAGTAGCGCCAAAGTAGAAGGTGCAGATGTGAGAACACGCAGCGGCAGCAATGACGGTGCTACTCAGCAGCAACAGCAGCCAGATAGCAGTACAGGCAGTCAGGTAAACCCCATGATCGCCGCGCTGCAATCAGCTGTGACAGCAGCGGGTATGCTGGATGCAGTGGCTCTTGATGCAGCAGCAGCAGCTGCTGCTGTTGCTGCTTCTGACGAGGGTTGGGTGAAGCCTGAGGACCAGGGTGCTGCCGCTGCTGCGGCGGGAGCAGCGATGCAGCTTGCCAGACTAGAGATGCAAGGATCTGGGCCTGCAGGACATCATGTACAGGCAGCATTACAACATGAACTTGCTGCTTGCACTCAGCAGCATACGCAGGGCCCTGCACAGCTGCCAGAAGCCATGTCTGTCGATACTGCTGATGCAAGGAGATCTACCCTGCAGCAGCCTCCAGTAGCACAAGCTGCTGCATGTGCACCACAGCAGCAGCAACAGGAGGAACCAGCTACTGCCCTTCTTGCTGCGGATACTGCTGTTACTTCCAGTGGTTCAGAAGATGCTGCTGCTGATGGTGGCAAGGTGGGCAGTGACAGCAGCAGTGATGCTGGGCCTCGTGGCATTTCTACCCCCGTAGCAGTAGCTATGACACCAGGACACTTGCTGGA
>JARWLF010001160.1:0-12284 GCA_029853055.1 Scenedesmus sp. KT-U | reverse complement strand
CTGCTGCTGCCGCTCCTGCTGCTGCTGCCAGAGGTAGACGCCCCCGGCAGCAGCATGCATCTGAAGGTGGTGATGAAAGCAGTACACCCAGAAGCAACAATGCACCTACTGCTGCTGCTGCTGCTGCCAGAAAGTCGCCTGGCAGCAGCAAGCGGCGCCGTGGTGCAAGACGCAGGCCCGCTGCTGCTGCTGCTGCTGCTGGCAGTGATGACAGTTACAAGGCCGAAGAAGACGAGGCAAGCAGTGGGAGTGAAAGTGTCGGTAAGTGACAACTTCATATCAATCTACGAACCAACACTGTCGGCATAATCATGCTATACCTGTTTGTATGGTGATGCTTTGGCGATACTTGACAGCAATCTGCTGTTGGCACAATATTGTGTCAAGAGGGTAGCAACAGCTTAGCGTTGATGTGCACATGCAGCAGACTACTAGTAGTATTGCTCAATGACCAACCAAACCAAGTCCCTAGCATTCTGCTGCTGCTGCTGCTGTTATCCTCGAATGTTGATCGCTCAGGTCGTGGCAGAAAGCACCGTAAAGCTGCTGCTGCTGCCGGCAGCGATGGCAGCGGCGGCTCCAACCCTGCTGCTACTGCTGGTGGTGGTGGTGCTGGTGGTCACAGGAATGTTGGTGGTGCTGTGGGTCATTCAAGCACAAGCAAGTATAAAGGTGTTACAAGGTATGTTATATATGTTACATAGTGTTAGTAACAATACAATAACATGTTTTCTGGGACCCGATCATACAATGGGCATATGAGAGTGTCAGCGACTGCTTGTACATGCAATGCATTCATAAGTGTCTGCTATTACAATAATCTAAAGAGTCGCTGCTGCTGCTGCTGCTGCTGCTAACTACCGCTGCTGCTGCCGCCCACTGCTGCTGCTGATCACTGCTGCTGCTATTTTCCGTAGACACCGGTGGACGGGCAAGTGGGAGGCTCATCTGTGGGACGCTCACGCTCCCAGGAAACAAAATGGGGGAGGAGGAAGAACACGGGGCAAACAGGTTGATGAGGGGTATATCACATTAGCTATATGTATCACACTTTCACTGACTGCAAGATCCAAGGCCAGCAGCATTGATCACAGCAGCAGCAGCTATATTTGCCTTGCAGTCATCAACCATTGATGAAAAAGCCGCCATTCCTCCCTGTGTACTATTGCAATGTTGATCCCAGACTCCATTCACAGCCAATGAGTCATCTAACAATGTTTTCAATCTCAAATATCTTCAGGTGTATCTTGGTGGCTATGGTTCCGAGGAGGAGGCTGCCCGGGCGTACGACAAAGCAGCACTCGCTTACTGGGGGGACACAGCACAGACAAACGTAAGTGGTTATGTAGACCCGTGGGATAAATTTAGCTGAACATGATAGTCGCTAAGGGCTTGTTTGTCAAGGCCATCGCATGCCAAACGAAGGGGCTACCTTAGTAGGCTGGACTGCCCGGCGTTGACGAAGGCCGAGCTTCGTCAACCAAGGGCTACTAAGGGCAACTAAGCCATAGCTGCTGCCACGAGCCTTAGTACTATGGGCTTAGTGGTGAAAAACCCCTTGGTAAGCTATGGGGGGGCCCCGTATAGTGAAACTTTCATTCCGTGTTTTTGTAGGATATCGCTATAGTATGCGAGCATTTGCGAATGTGTGATGATGGTTGAGTGTTTTGTGGCATGCAACAGTGATCTCTTCATGCCCTGCTTGTGTATGTTCTCAATATGTCCATGTGTGTTATTTCAGTATGTGTTACTTTGTCATATAACACTACAGTTTGACATTGATGACTACACCTCTGAGCTGGACACCTTGTTCGCCACAGCAAAGGAGGAGGTGGTGCAAGCATTGCGCAGAGGAAGTACAGGCTTTGCAAGGTGGGGGTGATGGCAGCAGTGGCAGCAGTGGCAGCAGCAGCAGTAGGGTCCGGGCATTCTGTGTATTCTGTGTATATGTTGTCAATAATACTTTCCAGAACAGCATATAGCTTCACATATACTTTGTCAACATACATTTGATTGGTTCTAGTGTGCCCATGCCTACACTAATCTGTACTAAAACACTGCTGTCACTGCCGCTGCTGCTGCTGCTGCTGCCGCCGCTGCTGCTGCCCCAGAGGTGTGAGTCATTACCGGGGTGTAACTCGTCATCACCAGGCCAATAAGTGGGAGGCCAGGATCAGCAGAGTGGAGGGAAAGAAGTACATGGTGAGCACATTTATGATTGGTCTAGGTTCAACATATTGGCAATAATGTTACCAATTGCAAGTTACGGCAATGCAACTTGCACGAATGTCATGGCCCGTGCTAGGGTATAGACACATGCAGAGAAAACACTCGATCTGAAATCAGTGTTGTATTCAATGCATAAGGTGCTGATGCATGATGAGTAGCAGTGTGTGCATAGACGGCTAGAAGTACTACGTAGTTTGTCATATTTCACTGATGATTGAATCATTGGGAGTGAGATTAACAACATGAAAGAAATAACATCAAAAGTAACATGTTACAATTTGTTACATTTTGTTGCAGTATCTTGGTGTATATGACACTGAGGAGGAGGCAGCTCGTGCCTATGATGCAGCAGCAATACAGTACAGGGGAGCAAAGGCGATGACAAACTTTCCGGTCAGTGCTAACACCACACCAGCAGCAGCAGCAGCCACTGCGGCAGCAGTGGTAGAAGGAGCGATAGCACCACCATCACCTGCTGCTGCAGCAGCGGCAGGGACATCAACAGCAGCAGCAGCAGCAGCAGGGGCGGCACCTTCAGGCTCTTTTGTAGACATGCTGCATCAGGAAGATGTTCCCGAGCAGCAGCAGCAGCAGCAGCAGCAGCAGCAGCAGCAGCAGGAGCAGCAGCAGCCCAAAGATGAGGATATGCACCAGGAGCAGGGGGACGCTGATAAGAGCAGGTAGTGAGCCATCCCTGCAGTGCGGTCATCCACTGACCAGGAGGACGCCACAATCATGTCCTGCACTGCATCTTTTGGTGGCAGGTATATAGAACATCAGCATCAATAACAGTCAATAACAGTCTACTGGTGTGAGGTCAATGGTGAATACTGGCTAGTCAAGAGCTTGATGAACAGGCTTACTGCTGCTACTTGTGAAGGATGAGGCCTTTATTTGATCATCATGAGACACCACAAACACGTCACGTATGTTCTGGGATACGAATAAACGCCTAGCCGGGGTGTTGAGAACAAACAAGTGCGGGTAACAGAATAAGGCCCACTGTGGGTTGATGCAGCCTCAGTGAGCAGCAGTACTATCTAAAGCAGCACAGGAGTGCTGCACTGTTTCAGCTGCAACAGCCCGTAGCAGATAGTAGACGCTTCCCAGAGTTGTACAGCAGGCATGTGGAATTACCTGAATTACCTATTGTTGTAGATATATTTTATGAAAATGCAGTGGAGTATGCAAGTGCTTGCATGAGACAGAGATTGGATGTGCTACAGCAAGCACTTGTTGTCAGCATATTTTTAAACCAATTGCAAACACTGGCAGGCTGTGGTTTGTCATATAAGCAAAATAAGGAGTTGCCAAAATATCCTGAGTTTTACTTTGGTGAACAACTGTTACTCCAGGGGTGGGGAGATTTATACAGGAGGTGTGCCGCAGTGCTGTCAGGTTCGAGTAGACTGGCTGGTTATAACCTTGAACAGCGCACTATTTGCTTCTATTTGGAGGATCAAACAAGGCTGCTAGCTGTGTGATAACTTTGTATTTGGTTCCAAGGATACTTGCATATACACATATCCTATGTGTGCTGTGAGTCAAAGGTCAAGGTTACCGAGATGTGTGAGGGTGTTGCGTACTGTTTTGGAACCACTGGCTTGCTCGTGCACGTGCGATACATGCAGCCAGCCATGTTCATGTATGCTCACCATGTTGAAACTGTGGTATGACTGTAGTTGCATACATAGACTAGCGTGTTTATGCAAATTGGAGTCATCCAACGGCTGTCAAGCTCTGTCTGGTGCATGTGTTGTAAAGAGTAGCCTGTTTGGTTTGCGTGTCTCGCATGCCACTGCTCACTGCAAACCTCAGGAGCAGTACGATGCTGTACGTGACTTGCTGTAAGCAGTACAGACAGAGATGCTCGAGCGTCTCACCAACCAATTGGGTGTTGAACATGTTACTAACAGTAATAATGATCAGCACTGTTGCTTGTTAAGTCCTTCGAGGACGTCGTATATAAGTAACAAACGCAGTGCGGTCTTCACTCAGCGCTCTTCTACGTAGGTACTCTTTTGAACAGAAAGCTGCAGATAGTGTAAAGGTTTGAAATGAGTACGTATTGTTTGTCTGCAAACCTGTGACATAGTGTGCTCGTACAGGCAAACCAAGTCCTACAACGGTCAGCATCTGCTCCACAAGCGAGCGACACAGCGACAATGCTGCGTCACACAGTGTCTGGAAGTCTTCTTACAAAACATGGTACTGTGAAAAGCAGCCCAGCAGTTGTCTGCCGGCGACCAGCGAGGATCGCAGCACGCAGCAGCAACCCATCTGTGGACACATCTGCTGTGAAGGTGAGTTGGCAGCTACTACATTGTAGAACAGCAGTGTTCATGCCAATTTTGTTCATTTCTTGAACAGTCAATATACCAATGTACGCATCACGAGCATAGCTTGGAACGCCAAGAGAAGTAGTTGAGAAAGCCAAGCAGCAACGTTGACAGTGAAAGTACCTGTTGTTTTCATGTCAAGCTTTTTTCCCAATCCACAAATTTCTCCGCAACTTCGCTTCTGATATCTCTGCCCAGTCAGCGCCGAGTCACGCCGAGTTGATCTCAGCAGCAGAGCAGCTGATAACTCTGAAGCAGCAAGGTGCTGACGAAGCAACCATACTGCAGCATATTGACCGCTTGACTGCCATGTCAGCAGCAGCAGGAACAGACAAGATCTTCCCTGAACATAACGACGGAACCTTTCAAGCTTACACTCTCACAGTAAGTATACAGCAGTCCAATGCAGCTGCATGTTGCAGTCCAGTGAGGATGTAGCATTCATACAATCCATGTTGTAGTTGCTGCCTTGCTTCAGTCTGGTTTTTGCTATTTTCTCATGCGTTTCTCTGTCTGTCTGTACAGGGTCAGAATGCTCAGCGCTCTAGCAGTGTGATCAACCTTGGATTGCTGAGCTTCAACAAGTACCAGCCGAAAGATATGAAGGTGAGATGAACAGCAGCAGCAGCAGCAGCAGCAGCAGCAGCAGCAGCAGTGCTGAACAGGCTGCAGGTATTGAACTAGAAGAGCACCACTTTGACACTCCACAGATAGTTTCTCAGAAGCATTCAGCTACATTGCCTCATAACTTACGTGAAGCGTGCTCAGCTGCCCAAGTGTGTACTTGTAGATCTCTTGGATAGTAATTTCCGCCATTGCTGCTGCTGCTGCTGTTATGTTATATAACATAGTGTCGTATGACCAGCAGCAGTGATGCTGGCGGTGTGTTCAAGGGGCCCAAGGCGGGCTGTGACCAGGCGTATGTGTTGACAGTGCCCTTCGAATTCGTAGAACAGGACAATGAGGAGGTCAGACCAACAGGCTTGAAGGTATGTTGACAACATGCAGTGAGAACATGAGAGTGACCCTATTAAGGAAACAAATTCTCTAGCCAGCCATACAGAGGTGCATAGCAAGCAGGTGCGTGAGTGGTTGTCGAGCACAATAAATGCACAAACATGTTCCAGCCACATGTCAAAACCTCTGTGGCTTCTTATGTTGCTGTTGTTATTTGAATGTTTGTATATCGTTACAACATTGCAGGGTTGTCATTTGGCCATAGCTGAGTACAAGACAGTAGCAGACAACCCGCAGAGGCTGACAATACAGTTTAACAGTGAGTTACTGCTGCTGCTGCTGCCGTGGCCATGCTGCTGCTGTTGGTTTCTGTCAATGCATGTTGTGGCTCCAACCCAGCAGCTTTCACAGCAGAGCTATTCTGCCTCTGCTGCACAAGCTGTTGACAGGGATTTTCATACATTGGTATGCTGACAGTGTGGTATCAGAAAGCTGTACTGCTGCTGCTGCTGCCGCTGCTGCTGCTCAGAGGTTCAACTCGAGCCTGGTGACAATTCTCCTGAACACCTCAAGCGTTGGTTGGACACACTGCTGCCACATAACATAAATATGGTGGGTTCTGTGTATACACAGGTGTTACTGCACCAGTTACTATTTAATCTTTTGGATGTTACATGCCTTTTCAGATTGAATTATCAATAATGCAGTGGCAGCGGTAACTCAGCAGCAGCGGTGATGTGCCTTCAACATAAGTTTGCCATACCAATAGATCAGTCATCTAAATGACGTAGTATGTTGTTATATTGGTTTAAACTGTTATTTTTGTATGCTTTTGTCATGTTATATACCTGTAGGATCCTGTTACTGGTGTGTTATTGTGTGACATGGACCAGCACCCCCCTGAAGGCTGGTTGGATTACGTAATGATGATTCCTCAGTACCAACTCATGAAGGGAAACTTTGGATCAGTCACTCTGCTTAAAAGATTGGAATGAAATCAGACGCCAGGCTTTTGAGAGCGCCGTTACACTCATGATTGTGTCAAATGAACGGCATGTGAGATGCTGTTTACAGTTGGTTTGATCATCATGAATAATTTGATGCAATCATCGAATCATTTGGGCGCATGTATGTCATCTGATTACTGTACACTCCTAGTTGGTTATGACGCATTGCTATCTGGGTGTTGTGATGGTTTAGATCTGTGTTTTCCTCGAACGGTTGACCTGCCACTTGTCTGGGTAGCAATGCAGATGCTCAAAAACGCCCATCGATGCCTATAATATTGTGTACTTTTTGAAAAGCACACACCAGTTGCAGGATCTTTTGAGAACTCTGAGCCATGTCAACCGTTGAATTGATGATTGTTGCTCAGTGAAACAGAAACGGGGTACCAATGATGAAACAGATTCTGTTTCATCTTACGGCGTATCACGCCCCCATCCAAAGCGTCCAAGCCATAACAGCAGTTCCCAAAATAACACCTCCAAATAACATGTTATTTCTACCACACCGTCTGCCTTCCGGTATCAACTCCAGCACACACACGGACAACATAATGCCACCAGTAAACGCTAACACATAATCCAACTGTTTAACACTTGTTACAAACGGTTTGAATACCAACAAAGCTACCAATGCACCCAGCGGTTCACTCAACCCCGATGCGAGTGCTAGCCCCAGGGCTTTGGCTTTGCTGCCGGTGGCTGCATATAACGGCGCTGCGATGACTAATCCCTCTGGTATGTTATGCAACGCGATTGCTAACGTCATTATTGGGCCCATGTCTGTGAATGCGCTGAAGGCGACAGCAAAGCCTTCTGGAAGATTGTGCAGCGTCATTGTTAGGGCCATGACAAGGGCAAGCCGCAACAAATTAGCTTGTTTGCTGCTGCTGCTGTTGTTGTTGTCGTTGTTACTGGGTTGTCCAATAAGCTGGTCATGCGACTGCGGCAGCTCTAGCTGCTGCTGCTGCTGCTGCACATCTTGTCGACTGGGCATGCTGCTCACTGGCAAGCCATGCCTGCATATGTTACTACTGCTGCTGCTATCCATCCTTGTCTTGTCAAGCAAGGGTACTGCGCCTATCTGCACTTCAGCGTCTGGCACATTTGCTGCATCATCTGCAACACTACTGCTGCTGCTGCTGCCGCTGCCGCGGCCGCTGCCTTGTACTATACTCGGCAACTGTACTTGCGTGTGCTTGCTTTCGGCAACATTCCGGACAAGCCTTTGCAACTTGTGCAAGATAGAACCCCGCAGCTGCTGCTGTCCACTGCTGCGTCCAGGCAAGCCGGGCGGTACTTGGCGTATCTCCAGATGTAGCGCAGCAGTTCCAACCTGAGCAGCCTGGCCTTCACTGCTACTGCTGCTGCCGCTGTTGTGTGCAGCCTCCACATCAGCAGGTGCCTGTAGGAAGATAAGCAGCAGATAACCTCTTCATCGCATTATTGCTACCTGCAACCAAAGCTATGAGGCATCAGGAGCCATATGATAGACCAGGACCCAGATCATTTGCCACTGCTTCATGGCCTGGTGTTAGTTTTGGCAGCTAAGCAACAACACACGTACAATATCACAATATACTTGCTGTAGCAATGTCAGCAACACCATCCACAACAAGAAACAAGCATCGTCTGCGTGTAGACACCCTTCGAAATCAAATGCATGTTGTGTGAGAATATCTGCAGCCTACCTCTTGAGGTCCAGATTCATGCAGCTGCTCAGATTCAGGAGATTCAGGATGATCATGATGATGGCTGGGCAGCAGCGGATCCAGGACTGCAAACACTATCGCTCCTGCTGCTACTGCTGCTGTGACACCCAACCAGTCTTGGAGCTGTACTGCTGAATGCCACCAAAGCTCAACACCTGATACTGTGGCCATGACTCCGATAGCTGCAGACAACCAAGCACAACATGCTCGTATGTGGACATCAAGCAAAGCGCCTCGAGCTTATGGCTGTTTCCTGACCTATCCGGTCTCAGTTCCTATCCTTTTATGCAGTGTGTCACAATATGCTTGCAAAGGGTCGTTGGCGACCCTTCTCCCGGTGACAAAGGGTCTGCGACGAGTGTTCAAAGGGTCTTCTGGACGTCTACTTGCGAGACATTGAGCCCGGATGCGTCAGAAAACCGCTATGATGTACTGCATGCCACTTGTGATGCTACAATACTGTGACGGATTCTGTGAATCGGTCGTTATGCCCTTTGCATACTTGCCTGTTCCAAGCAAGAACGCCAGAGTAGAGTTACTTGAAGTGAAGCTGACGGCAATGAGGCCTCCTACTGCTGTTGATACGCCAGCTAGCGCAGACAGCAGCAGTGGCCACCATAGAGTGCTGTTGAGAGACATGGCAGCTGTCTAGACAATGCTATGAGTGTCTAACTGGTTACAGTACACAAACCAGTGGATTCACATCAATCAGTATCTGCTCCAACCATGCCTGAACTCTTGGAGTCATTCTGCTGAAGCAACCTGGCATCCAGTTGCTACAGTATTGACACCTGCATGACGCTGATTACAGGTTCGCGTTCCAACAACTTATATCAACAACGTTGCAAAGCGTGAAGAATGGTCACCAGCAAGTTGCCAGCCAGGATGAGCATCGTGTGGGAAACGCGTGTCATCACTTGCTACGAGTCGTAGCCTACGATGCCCGCCAGGCTGCACACTTCATAATCATCGAGAACAGTGCAGATCCCAAATTTCAGTTTGACCCATCAGATGCACACCAGAAACGGTAGATGCCCTTGACGGTCTTCCTGTCAATGCCCACTGGTCGTCTTGTACCGTCATAGGCGTCAGTGCAGGTCTCGCGAGCCTGGCGTGACAGTGTCACAGCGACAAGCTTCACATGCCTACAATCCAACTGCACTCCACATGTCCTAACATGCACCGATGAGAGCCCCAAGCACACGCAAGTGTGAACAGGTTACACAAGCTGCTGACTAGTTGTCAGCAGTACTGCTGCAACCCGGCCACAAGCCCGTGGCCTCTGTGTAGATTCCTACATGCTGACGCACACAATCCCTTATACAGAGATCACTGTAGCTCTCGCTTGAGAGCCTGTTTGACAGAGCAGACAACAAACCACATGCCACAAGCAGCACCAATGACGAAAGCGCTTCCGAATGTTGGAACCGCACCTGTGCTTAGTGTAGTCACCGCATGCAACCTTTACATCGTCACAGCAGTTGTACTAAATTGACCACTTCACCAAGTCTTCCACACAGCCTCAGGCCACAAGTATGCCCAGATGTTGACATGAACGCAACTATCTACTGGATCACCGCAACAGCAACACAGAATGATGCGCGAATGCAGTGATGCAACAACACGGACCTGCAGCACCAAGACCTACGAGCTGAGGCAAAGCTGCTATGACAGCACCCAGAAAGCCCCTGAATCTGCCACACAGACCCCAGTCCTCTGCCACCACATACATAATTTTTTGCAAGCATAGGTAGTACAAGGTACATCAAGAAGCGGCTTCTGTTGCAAGCAACTACATATGTATAGCTTGCCATGTAACAGCTGCACAAGACAACACTATAACCATGGATATCAACTTCTGCAAACTTCTTGAGGAAGTGCAGACATCCTAAGCTGCAACCAACCAACATCTTGCTCAATCAACCATCTACACAAGTAGAAGCTTCTCAGCAGCAACACAAGTGACCACTGACACTGTTGGCAGCTCACTCTGCAATCTGCACATGCTGCCATGCTTGAAACCTGATGCATAGCAGTAACAAGACCAAGTCCATCTCAAAGGCAAAGCTGAAGGCTGATATGCTGAGGAATCAGTGCCAACACCTGTGCATGGGATGAGCACATGTGTGCATGCCACAGAGGCACTCACACACACAGGCAGACACCAACAGCAAGATGACAGAAGGTATCACCACAGAGTACCTACAAGCTTTGAACAGTACCTCCTATGCAAGCTGGCAAGCAAGACAAAAGAAGCAGTGTGCGGAGACACCAGAGTGCAACACCTGCACCTGCCAGGAGAGTGGTAGGCTGCTGTAAAGCTGACCCATGCTGAACAAACCCATGTTGCTACAAGCCATCTTGAATGCACACAAGGTGTACACAAAGATCCAAACACACAACCTTCCAATACCACAGTAACATCCGCCCTGGTTGGAAAACAACCGAGACACACAGTCTGAGTGCAGTGATGCGCAGCCTCATAGTGTATTGCTAGCAATACACCAGTCTGGCTCAACACTAGGACACCAGGCATTAAGCGCCAAGACGCATACGCATGAAGAGCACTTCTGCATTCACCAGATTTTCACATGACTCTGCTACAAGCAAGCACGAAGCTACTTTCAGGATACTGCCCGATTGCAGCTCAACAAATACACCACCAGCAAGCGTGCACATACTCCCATCCTAGTCAGTCCTTCTCAGGATGCAGCAACAACTTCTCGCCGTGCTTACAGCAGGGGAACGTGCATGAAGCACGCCGTGCTGACAACATGAGGACAGCCTGGACAGAAGCCAAGTGCATTCAGATGAAACAGGATGCCAAGCATGCCTGTTGCATGTGTACAAAGTTGGCCATAACAACACAGGCACTATGACACCTCACTGACTTGAATACAATTGTGCAAGCTCCAGTGTCTAGCACCACACCACCATAAGACATGACAACATGCAGCACCACAAGCAGACATGACTATTCAGCCTGACAAGCAATCACTCCAATCCCAGAGCAGCCATCCAGACCATCACTAATGCCATTGATGGACAGACAACCGTGGTGGTAGCAACTATGGTGAGCTCTGCACAAAACCATGAGACCGCCTTCAAAAAGAAGAAAAACACAGTGCAAAGAAGGCATGTCAGCAATAACAGACCTACAGTAACCGCTGCTGTCTGGACAGCAGCCGTGCAGTGTGTGACCTATACCTGAGTAGCGATGCAAGATATGATTCATTTGAGGACACACAATGTCGAGCAAACATCATAGATGACAGTACACCAGTTCGGACACTGTCCTACTGATACACTCGCAGGTGTCAATGCTTGCAGTTGAGTGCCTGGTACAATTCATAGGGCAACAACGCACTAAACAGGAACCACCAGGGAGGTGCTACACAAAAGGCACTGTCACCTAACCCCAGCCGCTACCTGCTACATTGCTGCTGAGCAAGCTGCAACACCACAATGCTATTCTGCTTGTGCACCTGCTACTGAACCTGCTTGATGCAGCAGGGGATGTTTGAACAGCTAGATGATGCACGAAAGCCAACTAGACTGCTGTGGCAGTCCACCAAAGAAGTAAATGAAATGCT
The DNA here is from genome assembly GCA_029853055.1 of Scenedesmus sp. KT-U. Classification (NCBI taxonomy): domain Eukaryota; kingdom Viridiplantae; phylum Chlorophyta; class Chlorophyceae; order Sphaeropleales; family Scenedesmaceae; genus Scenedesmus; species Scenedesmus sp. KT-U. The sequence goes on along the minus strand of JARWLF010001160.1, from coordinate 450 downwards.
AGACTGCACTGAAACTAATATGAGTGCATGTCCAGCCTGGTAGGCTAAGCACAACCGGCTGCTGGCAGTACATGAAGGCGAAATGCGTGCTTTGTGTGAGCTCATGCTGGTGCTGTCTGATGCCATGCCTGTCTGGGGAACGAACAGGCACATGTTGCTACAAACCACCTGTGTTGGGCGAACATACACTATGCAGGCTGCAGCCATTGCACCAGGGGCTCAGATGGCATGACATGACTCAGATACATGCTAACCACCAGCTTCTGCTGGGTGTGACCTGAGTGCACGATGATAAATAAGCATGCACACTAACCCTGAGCCAGGTCCTTCAACACTACTTGTATGTGATCCCAATACTTGGAAAGTGATGCAGGAGGAGACACTTCCTCCATGCACAAAAGGATGCAAGGCACATAAGCAAGAGTAGCAGATGCTGCTGCTACCTTAAAA